>CATIWR010093044.1:0-16823 GCA_949677035.1 Omphalea diandra | reverse complement strand
TTTATAGGTACTGAATTTTGAGGACGAAATTCTTTATAAGAGGGGAAGAAATGTAACATCTCTATCCCTATTAATTGACATTATCACATGAATATATTCATTGCACAAATGATATGAAATCACATATGAGCATATGCACTGTATCAAATGATATGAAATCTCACATGAACATATGCATAAGATAAATAATCATTTAGAAATGTGAATTGTAAAAACACGACAAATAAACTTGCATCATTACATTTGGGACACTTGAACATATATATAGTGTTTGTATAGTTACATGGCAAATTGTCTTATGTTGTGTGCTTGGTATAGTATCACAAATAGTGGTGTTATAAAGCTTATTTAAAAGTATAAGGAGCATCTAGAAATTTGGAGATGGATAGAAGTGCCTAAGGAGTGAAGAATAGGGACTAAAAGAGAAAAAGTGACCTTCCAACCAATGGAAATAAAGCACCATGATTTTATATTATTATAATAAGTTTATATCTGCTAATTAGGGTCAGATTTTAAGGAGAAACCGTGGGTTATACCAGAAACCAAGAGAGAGCTAAAGAAGAAGAAGAAGAATAAAGGGAGAAGAGTGAGCTGCCTAAGGTTTTCTAATTTTGGGACAATAGGTAAGTAATTTATCTTCTTCTTAATTGGAATTAACCTCTCATGACATGTTAATCATGCATGGTTAGTGAGAATTATGGAGTAATTGAGGTAGAGCTCTTGGATGGAAGTTGTAATCTAAAAGAACAAGAGCTGATTCTGTTGGATTTTGATGTTAGAGCAGAATTTTGTACCCATAATTTTGAAACCCTATAAGAGGAATTAGGGAAGTGAAAAATAAGAAAGTTGTAGCCTTATATCTCATATAAATTCACATGAAATAGTTTTACTTGATTCTGTGTGTGTGAAGAGATATGACCTCTTCATTAGAACTAGGTCAAATCAGAATCGAGATGATCTCAGTCTTCTGTTTTGTTATATTTTGATGACTTTATATTCTGATGTTGACAAAGTGCAAAACATGAAACTTGTAGGGTTGTATTCCCTCTAAATACCTATCATGCATTTTTGATTAATTTGCTATGTGCAAAGAGATATGGTTCATTGATTGGGACTGACTCTATACTCGGATGACAAATCACCTTTCTTTTAATTCGGTTTTCCAAGAATTTGATGACCATAGACTCAGAATTTGATGATGGTCCAAACTTGAAAGTTGTATATTTATGTCTGATCTACATAACTTTAAAATATTATTGGCAAATCCAGCATGGTTGCTAAGATATTGTCCCTTTATCATGACTAGTTGTCAACATGTTATGAACCTACTTGCCCTGAGATTGGTCCTTTGTTTTGGTGACCTTATAAATTGAACTGGATAATGAGTAAAACATGAAAAATATTCATTTATTTGTTTTGTAACTGATGGTAGATTGTTATTGCAATTAGATTTGTACAATTTGAGATACACCTAAGAGAGTAAGACCTACTCAGACTGAGAGGACACTGTAACAGGGCAAAATTTAAAAATTCACCACATTTTGTGTGTATCTGATATTAGCCTAAATTTGAATATGTTGTCCCATTATATGTCTAGTTTGTTTGCACAAAAAGAATCAAGTCATTTGGATAAGTATATCGAGAGTTATCGTTGTGACTGTGTGGCAAGCTCAGGCTGCCATATAAGGAAAATATGCATAAACACTAGGTACACTTGCATGAATCATGCCATAACTGCATACCAAGTATTCATAATCATTTTGATATACTTATACCCATGTATGTATCAAATGTTAGGATCTCAATACTTTGAAGAAGCCTACCATAAAGGTTGGTCACATCAAAAGGTGAGTAGAAACAATAATTAGATTCAATGTGGGTGAGTAAAAACCATAATTGGATTCAATGTGTGTGAGTAGAAACAATAATTGGATTCAATATGGGTGAGTAAAAACCATAATTGGATTCAATGTGTATGAGTAGAAACAATAATTGGATTAAATGTGTGTGAATAGAAATAATAATTGGATTCAATGTGTGTGAGTAGAAACAATAATTGGATTCATTAGGTGTATGTGATAATTGTATGATATGATTATACTCTATTACATGTATATATGGTTGAATTGTTACATGTTACATAGAAATAATATGATTATGTTCTATTACATGTATATATGATTGAATTGTTACAGGTTACCTAGGAATGCAGGCCAAGTGAGAATTAAGTGTTATTAACGATTACTTGGCATATCATTTATGAATAAAAAGGGCATTGTGACCGACTTGCATATCACTTGCATATAGAACTAAAAAGGGCATTGTGACCGACTTGTCAAACGCTTGCAAATTACAGGAAGATGGACCAATAAGTCCCAAATCATATGTCAAATAAATTATAGGAAGATGGAACAATAGGTCCCAAATCATATGTCAAATGAATTATAGGAAGATGGACCAATAGGTCCCAAATCATATGTCAAATGAAATACAAGAAGATGGACCAATAGGTCCCAAATCATATGTTACATGAATCACATGAATATCCCGGGAGCAATGTTTGCCTTGCTCGGTCACGACAAAAACAAAGCTATTGCATTTGCATAGTCAATTGTTATACTTGTAATGTATCTTGTTGATATTTGATTACAGATTATGCCATGAGAATTTGATTATTGTTTTTATTCAATGAGTCGCGACTCACCAAATCACAATTATTTTTCAGATATTGAAGCATAGACTTTGGACACTTTGGTACATAAAGTCTTGCATAAAGACATATGGAACACAGGTTGTTGGTTGAATCCAACTCTCTCTCCTTACGTCATGTACATGCATTTGATAGGAACTAGTTATGTTCACTGGTCCTGACATTAGTTAACACATGTGTACATTAAATACATATGGGATTATATATGTTTGATGAATAAACCTTAATGTGTATGCATTTTTGAACATGAAATGCCATGATTTGCAATTGAAGACGATAGTTATAGTTGGTGGTATCAGAGGATTCAAGCACACATAGGGCAGACGTGCAAATCCCGATGTGTATGACATCGCGGGGCCAATGGGCAAATCTCGAATGTTGAGTGCTCTGATAGGTAGCAACTGTAGCCACGTTGTGACATTACAATTTGTGGTATCAAAGCTTATTTACAAATGAGAACAATGGATGTCACAATTATTGGTTTGACAAATGAATTTAGATATTACAATTTGGTATCAGAGAGGGCTCAAGCATACGTGGGGCAGACGTGCAAATCTCAGTGTGTATGACATCGCGGGGCCAACGAGCAAATCCCAGATGTTGAGTGCTCTGATAGGTACAGATTGTAGCATTACAGATTGTGGTAGCAAAAAAAAAATAGTATCGAGCAACATAATTTGTAAACACAATTGGTCGTTACATTTATTGGTATCAGAGCAAATATGAATACGGTTGTCACAGTTATTGGTATCAGAACCATATGAGTTCTGTCAAATGAATATGGTTGTTACATTTATGCCCCCTTATAGAAGCTAGACTAATTTCCTCAATCGAAGGCAGACTCAAATTATGCAATTCCATTAGAGGTAGAAGACTGAGGCTAACTTGAACTTAACATGTAAAAATTTTGAGCCATTTGAAGGCAATCCTACTCTATAGTGGTCTAGTAATTGCCCATTCTCAAAATTTTCCTTGCCAAGGCTTTCCTATTTGCTTCTATAAACCTTGCATGCACCTCTTCTAATACCCTATTTGCTTCCTCTTCTATTAAATACCTTAAGCGGATTCCATTACACATTGTTTGTACACCATGTCATCATATATTGCAAATTGTGATGCTAGCCTCTAAATCATGTCATTAACCCATTTTTGGCCTTCTTAGGGTTCTTTTCGCTTTCCAAATACCTTTACAAATCGTAGTACCATGATTAATTTCCCATTGACACATGCATCACACCTTCATCCATATAACTATTAGTTATGTGCCTTAGGCTAATTCTTCTAATGGATATTTTCTTAATAATGTCATGGTTGCATTTATCAAATATCTCTTTTATTTATGGCTAAATGATAAATTTTATGAATAGTTAATTCTACCTAATGTCATCAAGTATGTGACTTAATAGTAAAACCTTTTGGTGTGAAGAATTATATACTAAATTGTCCCTATTTGGTCATTATTATTGGGATAATAATAAATGAAGACTAGTATGTGTTTTGATTGATAACTACATTTTACTTGTCATGGATATGTGATATTAAGTCAAACACACATATACATGTTTAAGAAATATTATATTAGGCCGACCTACTTTGAGAACACTACATGGATTAACTATAATAAGTGATTCTCAGATAATAGTATTAACTTAATCTTCTAACTTGAAAATCATCATGGATTCCAATATGATGAACTACATGTTTTGATACAGTCCAACATTATCTTTAAAAGACGGCTATATAGAATGATATTGGACGTGAAGTAAATCATATAAAGGAATATGAGTGATTACCAAGGAATTTGTCCCTCATATACTTGTGAGAAATATGTCTTTAGGTCTCTCGATAAGTTAGACTGAAGAGATTGCATGACCATGCAAAAATGAAATGATAAAGGCTATCAACATCATTTTACATCAGTCTAATTAGAGATTAAAAAAATTGAATTATATAAGTATTACATAACCCATACCTTATGTTCAATTTAGATATAATGTGAGAAAAGGATTATAATACTATTTCTAAAACATGTTAGGTCAAATTATTGATGTTCACATAACTTGGGTAGTCATAATGTCTTCTTAGAGATCACTTATGACTTATGGGTCAGAAATAGGTTTGTTGCCACTACCAACATTATATGAACCTACAAGGTCACACACATAAAATTGGCCCAAAGCAAAATTGGGTTTACTACTCTTTCTATTTATAATTAAGATAATTAGAGATGTTATATAAATTATTTTAAATATCTATTTCATTTTAAAAGTTAAAACAAAATAGGGTATTATCTTATCTGTATTATTTAAGATACAACATTGGAACAAATATCTTAATGGTTAAGATACATACACACACACATGCACACTTTAGAGGTTGCCTGTTCATGTGGATACCTACAAAGGGCGATCATGTTTTGCTGATGCCTTCATCCAACTTCAAGCTCTAGGTAGGATATTACTGGTGTAAACCCTCTCTCCACCTTCCAATAAATCTATCTTATTCAAATTGATAGGTTTTCACATCCTTCTTATTGATTTAATCAAAGTGCATAGATTCTAAATGCATTTTGTACATTTAAATTTTTGTTTTTTCATTGTGTTTTCTCTACAAAACCCAATAGTACCATGACATTATGGACCTAAATGTGATCAACGGTTCATCAACATCCTCTTCAGCCCATCCAAAATAGAGACCAGAGTGGCTAATCCATTAGCCATTACATTCTGCTCTCACGACAAAATGGTGAAATATGATCTTTTGGAAATTCTACATCAATTTCTTTAAAAAAACCACATATGGGCCTAAATGTTCCTTTTTAATATCATTCATTAATTATTTGAGAGGTGGCTAAGAATAAGTCCCCAAACACTTTGGATGTCCTTGTGCAACATCCTCAACCCAAATCATATGCATTTTAATTACGTTATATTTGAATATATGCATTGGATAAATAACTGTTTAGACATGTGAATTTGATAAGTACGACAATGACACTTGAACCATTGCATTTGGGACTCTTGAACATATATTTAATGTTTGCATAATTGCATGAAAAATTATCTTATGTTGTGTGCATGTTATAGTATCTCAAATAATGTTGTTATAGAGCTTATTTAAAAGTATAAGGACCATCTAGGGATTATAAGATGGATGGCGGTGCTTAAGGAGTGAAGAAGAGGAACTAAAAGAGCAAAAATGAACTTCCAAAAATGAAACACCATGATTTTGTCTTGTTATAATAGGTCTACAAGTGGAATTTTTCACCCTTTAGGATCAGAATAGAGAGGTTAAATCTGATGTACAATAGAAGAAAGAGAGATCTAAGGAAGAAATAAAGAAAAGAAGAAGAAGAAGAAGAAAAAGGAAAGGGAAAGGAGTGAGCTGCCTAAGAAAGAATTCTAAGGTTTTCTAGTTTTAAGAAATAGGTAAATTAATTTATCTTCTTCTCACAAGAAATTAACCCTTCGTTACTTGTTAATCATGCATGTTTAGTAAGAATTATGGAGTATTTGACGTAGAGCTTATGTACGGAAGTTGAAATTCAAGAGAAACAAGTGCTTATTGCGTTGGTTTTGTTGTTAGAGTAGAATTTTGTACCCATGATTTAATAACCCTAGAAAAGGAATTAGGGAAAGTGTAAAATATGAAAGTTGTAGCTTTATGCCCCATCTAAATTTATACAAAACAATTTTTTCTGATTTGGTATGTGTGAGGAGATATGGCTCCTTCATTAGGGCTGGTTCACAACCAATTGAAATCACCTCAGTCTTTTTGTTTTCATATATTTTGATGACTTTATGTGTTGATTTAGACAAAGTGAAAAACATGAAATTTGTAGTTTTATATCCCCTCTAAACACATGTAATTCATTTTTGATTGATGTATTGTTTGGAAAGAGATATGACTTATTGACTGTGACTGACCTTGTACCTGAATGAAACCTCGTCAATCTTTTAATTTTATTTTCCAAGAATTTGACGACCATAGATTTGGAATTTGGTGATATGTAAAACTTAAAGTTGTATATTTTTGTATGAGCTACATGACTGTAAAATATTTTTCCAAATTTAACATGGTTGTTGAGATATTTCCCCTTCATTATGATTGATTGTCAACATGTTGAAAACCAGCTCACCCTGAGATTGGTCATTTGTTTTGGTGACTTTATAGACTGAATTAGACAATGAGTAAAATATGAAAAATGTTCCTTTATGTGTTATATAACTTTTAATAAATCACTTTTGCAATTGGATTTGTAAGATTTGAGATATATCTAATAATATAAGACCTACTCAAGCTAAGATGACATTGAAACAGAGCAAATTGACAAAATTGACCATAAATTATGTAATGTATATTTTTTACTAAATTTTGGATATGGTGTACCCATATATGTCTAGTTTAATAATAAAAAAAGAATTAGTTATTTGGATTTGTGAGTTAAAAGTAATTATAGAAGTAACCTATCAAGTTCATGATATTTTACTAGAGCATATTTGCATAACAAGATGAAAATCTTACTTTATCATCATGGATTGATTTGGTGCATTGAAATAGGTCATCGAGGCATTGAAGATAATAATGGGAATAAGCCAGGACCATCCATGGCTTAATAAGTTTGAAGGAGGAGGTAAGTAAATAGCTAACGGTACTATACATATGATGGTTAAATGCCATGAACATATACTCAATGGAATGAAATGTTGTTTAATGAGGTGATATTGATGACTACATTGATGAAAATATGGTTATATTCTTGATTTATTTATTTTCATAAGATGTTGATAAATTATGACTTGAGAATGGGAGTATGTGGTCATATGAGCTACCAAAGTTATGGGTCTTGTTATTAGTCGTTATATTGTTGAAATTTTATTGGATTTATAGTTGATTTGTTGAAAGATTAATACTTGATGTTATTGGGCAAACAATAATATTCATAGCCTGGGTGCCAATGATATATAACAGCCTCTGTGGCAATAACATTTGACAGCCTCTGTGGCAATAATATATAATAATCTGTGTGACAACAATATATAACAGCCTGTATGACAATATCATTCGATAGCCTATGTGGCAATGATATCTAAAGCCTGTATGATAATGATATTTATAACCTGTGTGGTAGCCAAAAATGAAAGCCTTTGTAGTAGTGATATCCATAAACTATGTGGCAACAATTTTTGGCAGCCTGTATGGCATTTAAGAGTAAAAACTCTTTATTTCGTGCATGGATATGATGATGAGTTGTTTACATTTAAATGTTTATTATATTATTTGAGATTGAAGTATCATTATGCATTTACTTACTGAGTATGCAAGCTCACTCTTCTGCATTAAATTTTCTTTCAGGAAGTGCAGACTAAAAATTGCATCCAATTTACATTTTGAAGTTGATGTCTAGCAGTCTAATAGAGATTAGGCCAGTATGCAGTCAATTAGTATTTTAGTTTGTCTAGCCATTTATACTTTGTTGTAAATAGTTACTATGTTGTGAAACAAGATGCATAGTATAAATAAAAAATAATAATAGGTCTGTTAATGACAATGGATAGAATGAGCCAATTTTAATGATGTTATGTCACTCTAGTATTTCATGTTTTATGAATAAGTTAATGCACCTACTTTAGGAATTATTAGCAATTGGGACGTCACACCTTGCTTATTTGTATCAAAGATTCCAACCCAAGTGCACAAGCTTCATATTCAGACATGTTATTAGGGTAACAACTATTTTCATTTATTAAGCAAGGCAATCATGTCCCAAAATTCATATGTATAAAGGTTAATTCATCATTCATACACAACCAAAAGGTATGTCAATTTCTTTATTTAATACATATAGGTTAAGTAAAACACATTTATTGTTGGTGACTATAAACTAATTTCTATCTAGGTATATGTACATAACACAAGGGGGAAGAGAGAGAGAGAGAGTAGAAATTTAGGCGATGACCTGTGCTCCATGTGTCTATATGCAAAACTTTATACTCTAAAGTACTTAACCGTTATGCTTCACTATTTGGAAAAAAATAATTACGATTTGGTGATTTCCAACTCAATGAATAAAAATATTAATCAAATTCTAATGACACAATTAATAATCAATTATTAAGATACATTATAAGTAAAAGTATTAACTCATGCAAGTGCAAATATAATAGATTATTTGATTTTATCATGACCTTGCAAGGTAAACAATGCATCTGGGAATTCGTGTGAATCAAGTGATTATTTAATTTTACTGGCCAACATAAAACAAGTTATTCATATGATCATAAAACAAGTTATTCATATGATTAATAACATGTGCCATAATAGGACATATTAGTCTCTTTTCTAAGTGATTTACAAGTATTTGGCAAGTCGGTCACATAATCCTTTCAGTACCATATGTAAGTGTTCACCCATAATGGTGTAGTAAGTAATCATTAAAATCAAATGATTCTAACTTGACTTATAGCCAAATGTAAAATGTCACAATTCAATCACATATACACATAATACAACATAATCATAACTTAAAATCATCACACATGCACATTAGAATCCAATTATGACTTTTACTCACATTTGATGTAACTAACCTTTATGGTAAGTTTAAACCTCTCTCTTGTGTTTCTTTAATGTGTTGAGATCCTAACATTTGATGCATATATGATTATAAATATATCAAATGAGTTTGCATCCTTGATTTGTAACTATGGTCATGTTCCATGCAAGTGGGTTAAGTAGTTAAGCTTATTTTTCTTGTATGGGCAGCCTAACCTTGCTACACTATAACTATAATAACTCTTGATATATCTATCCAAATGACTTCATTATTCTTTATACATAAGCTAGACACATAAAGGTACAACATAAACAAAATTTAGGTCAATATAAGGCCTATTAAAAATATGGTGAACTTTTTAATTATGCCATATTTCAATGTGATCGTAGTCTGAGCAGGTCTTACATTCCTAGCCAAATCTCAAATTATACAAGTCCAATTACAAAACTAACTTACCAAAAGTTACAAAAAACATAAATGAACCTTTTTCATGTTTTACACAATACCTAATTTGATCTATAATACCATGAAAATAAATGATCAATCTCAAGGTGAGTAAGTTTCAGCATGTTGAGAATTAATCATGATGAAGGAATAATATCTCCTCACCCACAATACATTTGGTGAAAATTTTTTACAAAAATCTAATTGAGACACATATATACAACTTTTATACTTTTAAAATTGCCTAATTCCCATTCTATGGCCATCAAATTCCTGGAAAACAAAACATATTTAAGATATTGAACAAGTTTCATTAAGTTCAGGGTCAGTTGCAATGAAAGACTAATATCTTTCCACAAAACAAATTAAGCAAAACTGTGTTATAGGAATTTGTAAGGGATGTAGAACTATGAATTTAATATTTTTCACTTTGTCTAAATTAGCACATAAATTCATCTAAACGCGTGAACAAGGCTAGATGAGGAGGTTTTGATAGGTTATGAACCAGTCCTAATGAAGGAGTTGTAGCTCTACACTCACACCATATTAAGAAAAACTATTTTACATGAATTTAGATGATGCATAAATCTATAAATTTTATGTTTTCCACTTTCCTAATTCCTCTTTTAGGGTTATGAAATCATGAGTGCAATAATTTGCTCTAACAATAAAACTAACATAATAAGCTCTTATTACTCTAAAGCTTCAGCTTTCATACATGAATTCTACCTCAAATTACTCCATAATTCTTACTAATTGTGTATGTTTAACATATTATGAAGGAGGAATTTCATATTGAAAGAAGATAAAATCACTTACCTTGTTTGCCAAAACTAGAAATGTTTAGGGATTCTTCCTAGTTAACTTACTTGTCTTCCTTTTGTTCTTGTTCTTTTTATCCTTTATTTCTTTCTTTCTTAGCTCTTTTTCTTTTACTACACCACCTCACATTTTTTCCTCTTGAATATACTCTTAAAGGAAGAGAAATTTAATTTATATACCTATTATAATAAGACAAATCATGGTGGCTTACTAGAGGTTTAATTTTCCTCTTTTAGTTCTGTTTCTTCACTCCTCTATCACCTCCATCTATCTACTAATCTTTATATACTCCTTATACTTATAATAAGTACCAAATCAACATTATTAAGATATTATAATAGGCATCTAACATATGATAATTCATCATCCAACTATGCAAACATCACATCTACGTTCAAGTGCCCTAAATACAATGGTGCAAGTGTTGTCATCATGCTTATCCAATTCACATATCTAAATGGTCATTTATCCAATGCATGTGTTCATATAGGATTACAAATCATTTATACAACAAAAATGTTCATGTGAGGATGCTAATGAATGCGGATAGAGATTTTATAATTAGTAATAATAGCAATGTTATGCTCATACATGCTCATTTCTTATTCACCATTCCATTGAAATACATCTTGTAACCCTGAGGCTTAATTACTCCTAATCCTTTATTTGAGAATTGAGGAAGTTCATATCCTCCTTCCTCAAATGATTATTGGGATAAATATTATACAACTAATCAGCTCTTAATCACCTTCTTAGTTATGTACTTGATGTCAAACTCTATTAAAAGTATCAACCATTTTACTAATTTTCTAGTCAAGGAAGGGGCCTTGTGTAGATACTTAGTCTCTTTAAGTTTTGAAACAACTTCTATAGTGTATGACTAGAAATATTGTCTTAACTTCTTCATGGCCCATATTAATGTCAGACATGTCTTCTCTATCTAATTCTAATTTTCCTCATAAGAGAGCAATTTCCTATTGAGGTAACACACAACATTCATTTCCTGTCTCATCTTATTGAGTAAACATTGACCCTACAGAACTCTCCTTAACTATTAGATCAATAGTCAAGGGATTTCCTAACTTTAGGGGTTTTAACATTGGCATATTGGATAGATACTCTTTTATATTCTTAAAAGCTTTCTAACATTATTCATACCACTTCATCATCTAGTCCTTCATTAATGGTTTAAAGATTGGCTTGCGAATAAGAGTAAGTCTTGTTATGAATCTATTGATGCACTAGAGACAACCTCGAAAACCTCAAACTTCCTTCTCTATCTTAGGTAAAGGCATGTCTTGAATGGCCTTTACCTTATCCAGATCCACTTCAATGCTTTTCTTGCTTACCATATGTCTTATAAGTTACCAGACATAATCTTGAATAAACTTGATAGGATTTATCCCTAGGTTATACTAATAAAAACTTCTCCAAGACATCAAGTTGTCCTTCCCTCATCTCAGACTTCATCATCATGTCATCCACATATGCTTCTACTTCATTGTGGTTCAAATCATGGAATAAGGTAATTGTCATTCGCTAATATATTTCTCTTACAGTTTTGAATCCAAACAACATTACATTGTAATAATAGATTCCCCACTCTATGGTGTAAGCTATTTTTACCTTATCCATGATTTCCATGAGAATCTGGTCATAACTTGAGAATCAATCCATGTAGGAGAACATGACATGTGTTGTAGTATTGTGCACCAATAAATTAATGTAAGGCAAAGAGAATTCATTTTTTGGGCAAGCCTTGTTCAGGTCTTTGTAATCCACGCACATTCGCGCTCTTCCATCCTTCTTTGGTACAAATACTATATTAGGTAGCCACTCAGGGCAATTAATTATCTCAAGAATTTTTCATTCAACTATTTCATCACCCTTTCCTTAACTAGCTGAGCCCACTTCGGTCTCATTCTTCAAGATTTTTGATTTACTAACCTCAGATGTGGATAAGTTAGAATTATATGCTCAAATATCTATCAATCAACCCTAGGCATATCTTATATGTCCAAGTGAAGTCCCTCTGATATTTTCTGAGCAACTATTCAAACTTCCTCCATTCATTTAGTATGGCACCATTGACAATGAGTGTTAGGATACCAATTATCAAAAGGGGTGAAATAAGCTAAAATGCATAATCGACATGAAACTCAAAATATGATTAAAACACTAACGACCATGGTAATAAAAAATTCTTTACTTGATCACGACCAAAGTAAGTTCAGAATAGAAACTTAAATGTTCAAAGATGCATAACTTGAAATAATGCAAGGTAATAAAACATAAAAAAAAACCATGAAAACAATATCAAATTTGGTCCATATCTCATCATTTGAATGAATAGGGCCATTAATGGTGAAAACCTCTCCCTATTCTATGAATGGAGCTCTCAAAAAGCATAACAAGTAGCTTGATAGCAAAGAAATTTAAAACAGAAAAAATGAAGGTTTTCAATGTCTCCTCAATCAAATGGGGGTTGTACAGACCACTTTGAGGTTTGTACAGCCCTCAAATGTAAGGTTGTGTAGACTATTTCAAGTCTATATAGCTTTTATGGACTAGTTTTCAAAAAAAAAAAAAGAAAATGAAAAGAAAGAGAAGAATGAGGGGTTGTAGGGTTCCACGAATGCATTTGATAATTTTTCTTGCCCTAAAAAGCTCATAAACTTGATTTTTCCCTTAAGAAAGCTTACGAAGGCAAGAGAATTAACCTTGGTCAACCTTTGATAAGGTTTGGATGAGTTATGGATTTGGTATTTTAGACCAAGGATTATTTTTGGAGAAATTTCAGTAAAGTTTCCCTAAGATTATCCAAGCCTCCTCTCCTTCTTTAAATGGTGGGATATTTATAGAAAAAGAGTGCATCAAAGCCTAGAATAGTTATGGTTGCACATTGTTTGCATCCAATCACATAAAAGATAATGATAATTTGAGGACTAGGGTTTGTAAGAGGGTCATACAACCTTCATGTTTGGCTGTATAACTTTAGGGGTTTAAAAGGAGACTAGTTTTAGAATCTTCCTAAGGTTAGGGTTTTAATCATGGTTGTATACTCATGGTTAGTAGGTTGTATATCCCATTAAACAAGGCTGGCAACATTTGGGGTTATGGTTATATGGGCTTAGATTTGGACTTGATCTTTGTGGTTTGTTTTAAGGTTTCCAAAGGTCTTGCATTTGAAGGAATAATTCTAATTATCTTCATCATTAGGCTTGCATCCTAAGGCCCAAAATATGACACTCATGGTTTCTCCCCTACTTTATAAGGATTAGAAAGCAACATCTAAGAAATAACTATTTGAATAAGGCTTCAAAAACAATGCAACAAATGTAAACATTGGACATTGGCAAGGATACTAGAGGAGGACATAATGCGTCAGTAATTCCTCAAGCAAGTACTAAAGTTGTAACGACCGTATTCATATTTGCTCTGATATCAATAAATGTAACAGCCATTTATACCACTGAATGTTAGCATTTTTTTTTTTTTGCTACCATAATTTGTAATGCTACAATCGGTACCTATCAGAGCACTCAACATTCGGGATTTTCCCGTCGGCCCTGCAATGTCATACACACCAGGATTTGCACGTCTGCCCTGCGTATGCTTAAGCCCTCTCTGATACCAAAACTGTAACATATACATTCATTTGTCAAACCAATAACTGTGACATCTATTGTTCTCATTTGTAAATCAACTTTGATATCACAAATTGTAACGTCACAACATGGCTACAGCTAGCACCTATCAGAGCACTCAACATCCGGGATTTGCCCGTCAGCCCCGTAATGTTATATACACTGAGATTTGCACGTCTGCCCCGCATGTGCTTGAACCCTCTGATACCACCAACTATAACTACCATCTTCAGTTGCAAATCATGGCATTTCACGTTTGAAAATGCATACACATTAAGGTTTATTCATCATACATATATAATCCCATATGTATTTAATGTAAACATGTGTTAACTAATGTCAGTACTAGTGACCATAACTAGTTCCTATCAAATGTATGTACATGAAGCAAGGAGAGAGAGTTGGAATTCAGCCGACGACCTGTGTTCCATATGTCTCTATTCAAAACTTTATGTACCAAAGTATCCAAAGTCTATGCTTCAGTATCTGAAAAATAATTACGATTTGGTGAGTCACGACTCAGTGAATAAAAATAATAATCAAATTCTCATGGCATAATCTATAATCAAATATCATCAAGATACATTGCAAGTATAACAATTGACTATGCAAGTGCAAATGCAATAGCTTTGTATTTGTCGTGACCGAGCAAGGCAAACATTGCTCCCAGGATATTCATGTGATTCATGTAACATATGATTTGAGACCTATTGGTCCATCTTCCTGTGATTTGCAAGTGTTTGACAAGTTGGTCACAATGCCCCTTTTAGTTCCATATGCAAGTGATTATTCACAAATGATATGCCAAGTAATCGTTAAGAGCATTTAATTCTCACTTGGCCTGTATTCCAATGTAACATGTAACAATGCAATCATATATACATTTAATAGAACATAATCACATTATTTCCATGTAACATGTAACAATCCAATCATATATACATGTAATAGAGTATAATCATATCATACAATTATCACATACACTCATTGAATCCAATTATTGTTTCCACTCACCTTTTGATGTGACCAACCTTTACGGCAAGACTTCTTTAAAGTATTGAGATCCTAACATTTGATACCTACATGATTATAAGTATATCAAAAATGATTATGAATGCTTGGTATGCAGTTATGGCATGATTCATGCAAGTGTACCTAGTGTTTATACATATTTTCCTTATATGGCAGCCTGAGCTTGTTACACGGTCACAGAAATAACTCCCAATACACTTATCCAAATGGCTTGATTCTTTTTTTGAAATAAACTAGACATATAATGGGACAACATATTCAAATTTCAGGCTAATATTAGATACACATAAAATGTGGTGAATTTTTAAGTTCTGCCCTGTTGCAATGTCATCTCAGTCTGAGTAGGTCTTACATTCTTGGGCATATCTCAAATTGTACCAGTCCAATTCCAATAATATTCTACCATCAGTTACAAAACATATAAACAAACATTTTTCATGCTTTACTCATTATCCAATTCAGTTTATAAGATCACCAAAACAAAAGACCAATCTCGGGGCAAGTAGGTTCATAACATGTTGACAACCAGTCATGATAAAGGGACAATATCTCAGCAACCATGTTGGATTTGGCAACAATATTTCACAGGTATGTAGATCAGACATAAATATACAACTTTCAATTTCGGACCATCATCAAATTTTGAGTCTATGGTCATCGAATTCTGGGAAAACCGAATTAAAAGAAAGGTGGTATGTCATCCGGGTACAGAGTCAGTTCCAATCAATGAGCCATATCTCTTTCCAACACAGCAAATTAATCAAAACTGCTTGACAGCTATTTAGAGAGAATATAACCCTACAAGTTTCATGTTTTTTACACTGTCAAAATCAGAATATAAAGTCACCAAAATATAACAAACCAGAAGACTGAGATCATCTCGGTTCGTTTTTGAACCAGTTCTGATGAAGGAGGCATATCTCTTCACACACCCAGAATCAAGTAAAACTATTTCATATGAATTTATACGAGACATAAGGCTACAAATTTCATGTTTTTCACTTTCCCCAATTCCTCTTCTAGTGTTATGAAATCGTGGGTGAAAAATTCTGCTCTAACAGCAAAATCAACATAATCAGCTCTTGTTCTCTTGGATTACAACTACCATCCAAGAGCTCTACCTCAATTACTCCATAATTCTCACTAACCATGCATGATTAACATGTCATGAGAGGTTAATTTCAACTCAGATGAAGATAAATTACTTACCTATTGTCCCAGAGTTGGAAAACCTTAGGCAGCCCACACTTCTTCCTCTCTTTCTTCTTCTTCTTCTTCCTTTCTTCCTTTCTTTCTTTCTTCCTTAGCTCTCTCTCTCTCTTTCATCTGGTGTATTTTGACCTTATCTCCTCTCTTACCAGCCCATAATGGCATATAATTATAATATGTATTCTTACTATAATAGGACAAAAGATTGGTGGTTTGTTCCTATTGGTTGAAAGTTAAACAGTTTTGTTTTTAGTCCCTTTTCTTCATTCCTTCATCACCTTCGTCCATTCTCTAATTTCTAGATGCTCTTTATACTTTTAGATGAGCTCTCAAACACCATTATTTATGATGCTATAATAAGCACACAACATGAAATAATTTGTCATATAAATATGCAAACACT
>CATIWR010093043.1:0-23602 GCA_949677035.1 Omphalea diandra | reverse complement strand
CAGTCCTACTGAAGGAGTCATATCTCCTCACACACACACAATCAAGCAAAACCGTTTCATAACTATTTATATGAGACCTAAAACTACAACTTTCATATTTTGAACTTTCCCTAATTCCTCTTCTAGGGTTATAAAATCATGGTTACAAAATCCTGCTCTAACAGCAGAATACAACACAAACAGCTCTAGTTCTCTTGCATTCAACTTCCATCCAAGAGCTCTACCTCAATTAGTCCATAATTCTCACTAACCATGCATGATTAACATGTCATGAGAGGTTAATTTCAGGTGAGAAGGAGATAAATTAACTTACCTATTATCCTAGAATTAGAAAACCTTAGGCAACTCACTCTTCTCCCTCTCTTCTTCTTCTTCCTCTTCTTCTTTCTTTCTTTCTTCCTTATCTCTCTCTCTCACTCTCTTTCTGCCATACCTCATGAATTATCGCTCATTTCTAACATTAATTATCATATATAAACTTATTATAACAATATAAAATCATGATGCTTCATTTCCATTGGTTGGAAATTCACTTTTCCTCTTTTAGTCCCTCTTTTTCACTCCTTAAGCACCTTCATTCATCCCTCAATCCCTAAATGCTCCTTATACTCTTAAATAAGCTCTATAACACCATTATTTATGATGCTATAATATGCACACAACATAAGACAATATGCCATGCAACCATACAAACACTACATGTATGTTCAAGTGTCCCAACTGTAACGGTGCAAGTGTCATTGTCATGCTTCTACAAATCACATGACTAAATGATCATTTATCCAATGCATATATTCATATGGGATTTCATATCATTTATGCAATGAACATTTTCATGTAATAATGTCAATGGATGTGGATAGAGATGTTACAAACATAGTGTTTGAGGCCACTCAACCATGAGGAAAGTTCAGGCTAAATTGAAAAGTTATGTATTTGGTCAAACATCTTTATTATGGGGAAGTAATGAAATTGTTAAATATGAGTGAAAATAATTTTTTTTAGCCAATGAATCTTGTTCAACTCAAGAAATATTTTATATCAAGGACAAAACAAAACAAGAAAAAAAAAAACCACCAAATGAAAGGGTAGTCAAGGTAAAAAAATTAAGGTAAAAGAAAAAAAAAACAAGAGCTCCACTAGGTTGGAAATTTGAAAAGGTAGCTTAGGCAAAAGTTAGAACAATCTATTGAGTTAAAAATCTAAAAAGGTATCTCAAGCAAAAGTTAATGCAAATAAAAATAAAAAATAAGTCAAAATAAAAAGGGAATAAATGATAAGTAAAAATAAAAATAAGTCAAAATAAGTAATGATAAAAACTTTTATGAGGTTGTTTACTATGTTAAAATGATTAGTCTTTCTCACTTGAAATATGCTTAAAGTGAGGGAGAGCTAAACTTAAACTATCCTACACTATGCTTACTATATTATATTATTTATCTTTAGCAAAAATGAGGATTGTTAAACCTTATAGGTTTCCATTCTTATTTTTAAGGATTATAAATAAAGGGATAAAATGTATAATAAATGTACAAGTGTTTTAAGTTTGATCTTATAGGTCGCTCATTTCACTATTAAGAGATTAAGATTGAAAAAAGCTTTCTAACTTGGTAACTATCTTACATATGAAGATGCAACAAATGAAAATCTATTAGACTATATCAATAATTTGGTTTTAAAGAGAACTTGAAGCAAAAACTACCAATATTATGGTTAATTGTGCCAATGACTATTGAAGCCAAACAATGACCATTAAGAAGCACCAATGACTATTAGAAAAGTGCAACAAAAATGGCTAACTCTTATGTATAAATTAAACACACTTTATTGACTGTGGGTAGGTTTCAAGGAGCATTCTATAAAATTTAATGATCATGGGAAAAAATACAATGGTAGCTGAAGCTCACTTATTAATTGCATCTTCAACAACTGCTAAAAAGAACTCAATTGAGTGTTGACATCACAACTAGGAATAGGAATCCCCCTATGGATGTTGAGAAAACTTAGCAAATAAAACTAAATAAGCTATGATTATTGCACAAGTCATAATAACTAAAAGTCTTAAATAACTATTGAAGAAATCAATATGCATAGGACTCCAATCATGGTGGTGGAAAAAACCCTATGAATAAGGTTATGGAGTCTATGTGAAATGGACATTGATCAATGATAGTTGCAAGCAGACAACGAGCATGGTAAAATTCTTTAACGAGCATTGACTTATCTTAAAGTCTATTGTCAAGAAAGCAATATTAGTACTCAACACTAGTAATGATTTTTCAAATGTGAGCATTAATTAGTTTTCTTCAAACCATTATATAATTGAAAGATTTAAATAGGTTTTAAAAAATAACTTATTAAGATAATTGAATAATATAGAGTAATCAAAAGTAATTAAGAGTTCATCAACTTGAACTAAGTACTCTTCTTGAGCATATGTGGGTAATTATTTAAAGAAGAAGAAGCTGTGCAAAACTACTTTAGAATCCTAACCTTGATCATATTTCAAGTTCATTTGTTAGATTCATCTCTTTTTTTTTTTTTTTTATAAAGTGCTTGAGTGGTTGAGAATATATCCTTATGCATTATTTGTAGTGTTTGTGAAAGGATACTCCTTTAGGTTGGGAAACCATAAACAAAACTTTTATTGGAGGTTTAAGATAGTACATGCAAATTGTACATGCAAATCTATCTTGGATAGACTTTTATAATGCTATAAAACTATTTCTCAAAGGCCATTAATGGTTTCTAGTAAATTTACCAAATTATAGATCTAAATGGTGCTAAAAAATTCATTATTATATAAATGTTTAAATGGTATTTTCAAGCTATTTGATAGTGAAACTCTTTTGTGGGATATAAAGGAGAGGAAAAAGGCCTAATTTTAAGCTAAAACCTCTATATATTCTAGTATTTGAGTGATTGATTACTTTTTATTTTTAAACTTTTTTTACTTGACATTGCCTTATTCACCCTCCTTTTAGGGCAACTTAGGATAATAGATGATCTCTTTGAGAGGTTTGATGTTCCCTCCATATTAAAATTTAATTATTATTGATTAATAATTATTTATAAGGTTGTGCTTTTAAAGACCCCCATCCTAAGTAATCCCTTAGATTTTCTAAATTCCCTTAATTTTATGATGACTTGGGTGAGTTAATCTCTATATGTTTAAGACAAAATAATTATAGTTGAAAGCTAGATATTATGAGAAAGAGTTTTAGACTCCTAATTTGATGTCTTGCTCTATACTAAATTGAGAATCACTGTTTATATGTTGTGGCATGGTTGTTTTATACCTTATGCATGCATGGTGACCGTAGGATGTCATGGAACCAAGGACCAATTCGAGTATGATAGAGGCCTGATGGTGTTAATATAAGAGGTTTGTTTTTAAAAGGAATTACTTGTTAAACATGAGTAGTTATAATTTATTATAATGTTTATTGTCTTTAATGAATTTGTTCATTATACATCATTTGTTTTTAAGTATAGGCCAAACATGCCAAATGAATATTTTAAGTATGAAAGTATGTGCATTGATGTGTTAAATTAAGGAATATGATGCAATAATAATATTATTGCATAAATGTTATGCAATGTGAAGGGCTATCTTAAGGACGACTTGAATTCTTAATTAGTCTATGATTAATCATGATAAGGTTATTATATATATATATATATGTGTGTGTGTGTGTGTGTGTGTGTGTGTGTGTGTGTGTGTGTGTGTACGTGTGTGTGCATGTATGATATGAAAACTTTTTTTGTCATAATTACTCTTTTTTTACATCACTACTTTATTAGATTAAAGGTGTCGAGATGGTCATCTTCATTGTCATTTTTCAAATCCATAATGGGTACTAAACTATAGTTTGATGGAGTTTGAGATTTGTTAGTCCTACTACTTGCCATTTGTTCAATAAGGGCATACAAATCTTTCAAATTTGATTCTTAAGCTAAGAAAGCACTAATCCTTGATTTTTCTACTAAGAATGATGCATTAGATTGGTCCAAAGGGATTGATTTGCTTGGTTTATTCTTGAACCATTCCTTTATTGCATTGAAGTGGCCCTTTGGGATTTTGCAAAATTTTCCCACCATTTTACATGGAATCTTTTGAATAAAATTGGGATTTGAGATTATTTGTCATGGTGATAATGGTAGTCCCAAGTTTAAACACATGGCATAAAAAACTTTATCACAAGAAGACAAAAAGGGTAGAAGGTTATTAAAATTGGCTTGATTTATAATTTTCTCTAAATGTAATATATCCTGCATCAACTAAACTATATAGTATTTATGGAATGGGTCTAGACCTATTCCACCATGTGAGGAACTAATTTAGAAGGTGGTATTGGCCTTTATCATAAAAATATATAAGCTAGGAATGTTTGTTTAATTTGTTTTGTATGAAGAAAAGTTTGAACCAAGCCTAGTGGTAATCGTAGTATGTGCAATATGGGTTAAAGGGAAGGTTTTGGGTGATGTGGGCTTTGAATTTTTGAGGTTGGGAAAGGGATAATCCCCATTCCATTAGGTGGATAATGTTGAGGATTTTGGCTATTGAGTATGAGGGTGGTTCATTTTCATTGTGGTAGTGATAAGTTAGTTTGACTAATTTTATTTCTATAAGGATCTATTCAAAATAAGCCTGAGGCTTTGAGAGATCATAACACTTATAGTTCTATCCATCTAAAAATAATTTTGAATTACTTGAAAAGGATTTTTATAATAAAAACCATCTTCCATTATTAAAATTATTTGAAAACTATCTTTCAAAAAACATGTTGTTTGAGAAGAACGAAAGTGACATTTTGAGAAATTGCATTTAAAGAAATTTTTGGGATAATTTATTTGTCTCAAAATGTTTGTAAACTTTTTTAGGAGGAGGATTGAGGTTTTTGAATCATAACCTCCATTGTTGCATTTTGTAAATAGATTTTAGAAGCTACTTATTTGTGAGGACTCGCTGATAGGGAATCATTGAAAGTTAATGCAAGCTTTGACATTTGTTGGACCATTTTGTCCTACTCTTCAATTTGCTTCTTTTTTTCTATATGCTGTTGGACTTTTACTTCTTGGAAGATTTCTTTTTAGGTTTTAATTATAAAGGAGGTTTTTACATGGGAAGTTTTAGAAGAGTCAACTGTTTGGGAGGTTTTGACTATCTTATGAACTGTTTCATAATTTTTCCCTAATTAGGATGATGTAGCTTGTTTTTGGATTTTGTGGTTCTATTTGGGGCATGTTTAGGAATCATGATCTATTTTGCAAAAAGTCATGGATTAGATAAACTGGTATGGAATTTGTATCTCCCTTGATAAATTCAATGTCAAAATAAAAAATGCTTCAAATAGCTCACCAATGAGTAAAAATCTATTTTGATGCTATGTTTTAAAAATTATTTTTTATAAAATATTTTCCATATATTCATGGTAAATTCTTAAAAGAAAATTTTGATTAAGCAAATCACTTTGAAATTTTGGTATGCAAAGAACAATGGAAAGAACTTCCTTTTTTATTATGGAATAGTTCTTTTATGTGTTATTTAAGTTTGTAAAGGAGTAAAGAACTGTTTGTTCCTCACCTTTTTGAGCTATTTAAGGATGCCTCCATAACCTAATTCTAAAATATCAATTTCAACTATCTTAAAGGGATCAGGGTCGATTAAGCACAAACAAGGAATGATCTAGATCTATTTCTTAATTTGTTTGACAATTTAATATGTTGATTTGATTAGAGAGAAGGATTCTTCTTAAGCCTATCATGTAATGGTTTACCTGTCAATTTAAGTTCAAAAAGAAGTTGATGACATAGTTGAGACTATCTAAAAACCATTATAGTTGTGTTTTATCCATAATTTTATATAGGAAGTTGTTTGCAAAAGCTAAAGATCTCTTAATAGGTATAATGGTCATTTGGTGATGTAATAACCAGGAAACCTAAATCAAGTTTGGAAAATACTGATTTGGATTTTGAAATGATTAAACCATTTTTCTTAACAAAGTAAATAAATGTTCTAAGATGCTTAAAGTGTTGTTTCATTGATTAGGAAAAAATTAGGACATCATCAATGCAAACAATATAAAAATTTGAATAAGATGCAAAAATGTCATTCATGATTCTTTAAAACTCTAATGGTGCATTTTTCAAATCAAATGGCATGACATTCCACACAAGCTTTTCAAATGGAATGGTAAAGGCCATTTTATAATGGTCTCTAAACATAAACTATATTTGCTAGAAGCCTAACTTCATGTCAAATTTTAAGAAAGTTGAGCAGCATGTAATCTTTGTAAAAGATCCATTTTGTTAGTGTTAGGAATCTAGTATCTAATCCATTTCAAGGTTTTGTTGAGGGGCTTATAGTTAATAACTAAGCTTGGTATCTCTTAATCTTAGATTATTTGTTGACATAGAATGAATAAAACTCTAAGGAGATCTAGACTTGCTAATAAGACCTTTAACCTATAGATCTTCTATTTCCTTTCTATAATGGTCCTCAAGATCCTTATTCATTTATATGGGTCTAACTTTAGTGGGGATTTGATTTTCATGAAAATCAGTCTCATAGGGTAAATCTACCATATGTTATTCTTTAAACCATAAGGCAGTAGGTAAATCAGAATAAATTTCTATCTTCATATGTCTTTCCAACATAATAAATTTTTTTTTTTAAAGTAGGATTTTCAAATTATTGTAAAATTCTAGTGCTTAAAACATTATAATTTTGATTACATTGGATGGTACAATTAACTTAGATATTAAAAATAGAACATGCTTTAACTAAGTTAATTTTCCTTGTTTTGGGTTGTTCAATGAATAGGAAAATAAATTTTCTACCATTAAATTTTATAGAAATATGATCATAATTCACTGGATAAGGAGTAATGACATGTATGAATTGTAATCCTAGAATGAGTATGTGATAAATATCTAAAACCAAAACAAATAGAGTCTTTATGCAAATACCATCATTTGCAACACATGTATCAATTTTTACTACGATTTTAAAAGAGGAGTTATTTGCTACTTTCAAACATTTCTATGAGTTTTCTAAAAATCTATTTGGTATAATGCCATTCTACAACTTCATGTCTTACCATATTTTTTTGTCCTTCATTTTATGTATAACTAATAAGTTCTTCATATGTGAGCAAAAAATGTGGAATCTAATTCATATGCTTTCCTTTGATCTTATTTCTAACCTTTTCTCCTAGAGTGGAGGAAGACTAGCAATGAACTTTTCTTTTTTATAATGGATGATTAAAATCTTATCTCAGTATAATTTTGATAAAGAAAGTGTCTTTTTACTATTTCAAGTCACTTAGCTTTTTAAATCTTAGGTTGGAGAGTATTTTTGAATTTTTATTCTTTAAGTGTGAAGGGTCTCCAATAAAATGGACTGATATAGCTAGGATAAGTATTGCCATAACATCTTTAATAAGTTGTCCTTTTTAATCTAGAATGGGCTTACTATTACCATTAACATGTATTGACCGTAGGATCTCTTATTATTAGTGAGCAGTGAGATGGTAATCCCACCATCCTTTTAGTTGTCTAAAGAATCCTACTATAAGTAGTTTTGCAATGGTATGATCAGTTCCTCCCTTCTGAATTTTGTAGGCATTGGCCGCCATCGTCATATACTATAAAGGACTCAAAATATTATACTTTGACATTCCATCTATTTTCCATTCATAGACAAAAGTGGAATTGTATTTACGTTGGGAAACAATGTCTAGCTTTCATTCCACATTGATTTTTGGAGTAGTATACTTAGGGAGGAAAGGTTGCACCTAGTTCTAATAAAGCTTTGTAATTTATAGTGTAGAGGGTTCTATTTGAAAGACATTTTCTTCTTCAACATCTTCTTTGAAGGCATAGAATATATGGAAAGATTATGCCTCTCGAATAAGTCCTTGTGGAGTTTGGAGCAATATTGGGTTGTATCTTATCTAGTTTTTATTTATTAGCATAAAGGAATTCTTCTATATTTGATTTCTTTATTTAGGCTTTATCGATATTAGGTATCTCAAATGGTTTAAAAATTGGATTTTTCACTTGGTTTTCTATTTTAGGAAGGCTAGTGATAATTATTAGATACTGTAAGGATTTTTCTATTCTAATTAACTATTTGCCAATGGTATGAAAGTGGTTGTTTATGAAGTTATTTTGGTTAAGTATGTTTTTAAAGACTTCAGATGATAAGGTTTATGTTTCAAGTTTTATTCTGAAGGGTAAGGCTATAACTACAGACTGATGGTGCTGAATCTTGAGTTTTCTTAAATAAGGATGTTTATACTCAATTTTTTTACCATTACTAGTTTTCTAAATGGTGGCAGTGTCGGTAATAGTGTTATGTGATGCTTTGAATGGATATGAAATGTTATATTGTGCAAATATATCTCAAACCAATCAAAAAGCACAATATGCATTTTGTTTTCTAAAAGAAAACCACAAAATTCCTTTTGTATGATTTCTCTATTGCCAAGAAAATGGTTAAAAAACCAAAATCATTTTTTAGTATTATTATTAGTATAAAAATCTTTATGTAAATATCTATCAATTTCAAAATCTCTTTCCAAAACACTGAGCTCATAGATAATATTTTTAAGGCGATAGAAAAGGATGTGGATAGAGGTGGTGAAGGTTTGTTTTTGGTAGGCTTTGCATTTTTTCAGGTTAAGTTGTGTCTATGGCTCTTGGTATGGTTATGGTATAATTTGCCATTTGTAATGTAATGTCTAGTATTTTTAAAATGGAGAGTATCGGTTGTTCCTACTTGTATGGTAGTTTGGATGCTCCTCTAATATCTATTATATTGGAAGAGGAGGTTGCATCATAAGAGAGTCTAGAGCTAGTGGACCTTCTGACCAAGGATAATTTTACTCTACCATCCACATATTAGGTTACCTACTTTAACTGTGTGTTAGGGCTTTAAGGTAACTTGGTTCTAGGTGTATTTGCTCTTTCAAGGATCCACTCTTCAGGTAAAGTGATATCCTTCCATGTTATTTGTCTAGGAACAATTGCATTGGATTTTGTTAGGCATATTTGGAGGTGTAAGGTCTCTTCTTTGTGGCTATGGATTAAGGCTTTAGTGGCAAAGACTGAAACTATGGCTTTGTAATGGACCTTATAGATAAGGGCAATAGGGATTAAGCCAACTTTCTGTTTATAATTATGGGTTTTAATATGTAAATTCAAACAATCCAAAATATTTCCATTTTCAATGAAATAATTAGATTTGTATGACAATCAAAAGAAATATGACCTATGTAAAGATGAGACTCAATAGAGCTAAGCAAAGAATCCTTAAAATCTCTAAATCTTGCATCTCTTAGGACTACTAGTATAAAAGTGTTTAGGCCTTCGTTAGTAAGAGTCTTGATGTCTACCTATACTTAGCCTATGTGAATGTAATGGTAATGTCTCTATTTGTGTTTGTCCAAGGATGTCTAGGTGAGGAGTTGTACGGTGTCAAAAGGTTTGGTGAGATATACTGCATTAACTAGTATTTTAAATCAGACCAATATTTTAATAATTCCCCCAATGGATCCTAGGGGCTACTACTATCAGAGCCATTAGGGGAACGATTGAGTTTTATAGCATAATTTCATACTGTAATATTATTATATGCATCATTATTGAGTTCTTTAGTCTAGTGGTCCAAGCTGTAAATCCCATAAAGCTTATAAGTTCGTAGGCCTAGCTAGAGTCGTAGGTAATGATAAACTAAATAGTATTGCATTATGGATATATTCTATAGAAACTGATCTTTCTCCAACTCTTAAACAAGTGGAACAAAAGATAGAATAGTAAATAATGAGAAAGTCACCATTAACATTTTTGAGAAATCCATTGACAATTAAGAGATTCCTAAAAAAATAGAAAGACCAAGTTACAAGTAGAGAAAATATTCCTTTCAAATAGACTACTCCATTAAAATAGAGGAGAGATATTCATCTCACAAAACTTTTTGAGACCATACAACTCAACAACCAAAAATCCTTAGAAATCATCGATAGAGACATTACCATTACATTCACATAGGCCTAGTATAAGTAGGCATCAAGCCTTTTATTAAAGAAGGCCTAAACTTTTCAATAATGGTAGTCTTAAGAGATATAAGATTTAATGATTTTTAGGATTCCTTGCTTTGCTTTGTTGAGTCTTGTCTTTACAATAGGACATTTTTTAAAAAAAATTTAAAGTAAGATTTTCAAGCTATTGTAAAATCATAATGCTTAAAACATCAAATGTTGTAAATATGTTTGCTTACATTGTTTAATACAATTAATTTGGTTTTAAAAATAGAACTTATTTTAACCAAATTAATGTTCCTAGTTTAAGGTTTTTCAATGAATGGAAAAATCATTTTTCTACCATTAAATTTTATATTAATATGATCATGATTTACTACACAAGGAGTAATGACATGTATGAATGGTAATCCTAGAATGACTATGTGATAAATATCTGAAACCAAAACAAGCGAAGTCTTCATGTAAATATCATGATTTACAAAACAAGCATAAGTTTGGGTTGTGATTTTAAAAGAGGAGTTGTTTGATACTTTCAAATGTTCCTCTGAGTTTTCTAAAAATATATTTGGTATAATGCCATACTTTATGCAACTCAAGTCTACACCTATATTAAATAATGCAATGATGTCTAGTTGAAAACTATTTAAAAATCAAACAAATCTTTTTGCACAGTAACCTCTCTTAATATGAAGAGAAAATTGTCCGATATTTTTTCCATTATGCTAAGTTGTGTTTTGAGCAGCCTTCTCTAGCTTTGCGTATGGTTCAAGGGTTTTATGCTATTGTAAGGATATGTGTGATATGAAAACATCTTTTTACATAATATGAGAATAGTATCATATGAAGAGTATCATAGTGTAGCTCAATACTAGTAGTCCCTAGGACCTCATAATGGTATGATATAAAGAATGTGTGATAAGATGTGTGATATAAACTTTTCAAAGAAAACAAAAAAATATAAGCCATATAGAATGAAAGAAATACTATTATAAGTTTATTTCTTCAAAAAACTAGATGAAATTGATTTTAAAAAGATATGAGATACTTGCATTAAGGTTACAATATGAATGAGATAATGGGTATCTATATTATAAGTTTAGGGTAAGGGAGGTTTACACCCAAAACTAAGGGTACAAAGTGTTTTTGTGACGTCCCATTTACTAATCATTCCTAAAGTATGTGCATTAACTTATTTATAAAACATGGAATACTAAAGTGACACAACATCATTAAAATTCTCTCATTCTATCCATTGCCATTAAAAGATATTATTTCAATTATATTATTTTTATTTTTTTCTTCACTATGTATCTTGTTTCATAATGTAGTAACTATTTACAACAAAGTATACATGGCTAAACAAACTTAAATACTAATTAACTACAAACTGGTCCAACCTCTATTAGATTGCCAGACAACAACTTTGAAATATAAACTGAATGCAATCTTAGTCTACTCTTCCAGAAAGAAAATTTAATGAAAAAGAGTAAGCCTGCATACTCAGTAAGTAAATGTATAATGATACTTCAATCTCAAATAACATAACAACATTTAAATATAAATAACACAACATCATATCGATGTATGAAATAAAGAGTTTTTACTCTTAAATGCCACACATACTATCAAATGTTATTGTCACATAGGTTGTCATATATTGTTGCCACATAGGCTATAAATATCACTACCACAGAGGCTTTCAAATTTGGTTGCCACATAGGCTATAAATATTATTGCCACACAAGCTATATATATCATTGCTACACAGGCTATCGAATGTTATTGCCACATAGGCTATAAATATCATTGCCAAATAGGCTATCGAATGTTATTACCACAAACGCTATTATAGATTATTGCAATCGAATATGGCTATCGAATGTTATTGCCATAAAGGCTATTATAGATTATTGCTACATAAGCTATAGATATCATTGCCACACAAGTTGTTGAATGTTATTGCCATACAGACTAATATATATTGTTGCCACA
This sequence comes from Omphalea diandra, assembly GCA_949677035.1. Taxonomy (NCBI): domain Eukaryota; kingdom Viridiplantae; phylum Streptophyta; class Magnoliopsida; order Malpighiales; family Euphorbiaceae; genus Omphalea; species Omphalea diandra. The sequence goes on along the minus strand of CATIWR010093043.1, from coordinate 11,561 downwards.
CAAGCTATAAATATCATTGCCATACAGGTTATTGAATGTTATTGCCACACATGTTATGAATAGTGTTGCTTGCCAATAACATCAAGTATTAGTTTTTCAATAAATCAATTGTAAATCCAACAAAATTCTAGCAATATAATGACTAATAACAACACTAATAACTTTGGCAGTTCATATCACCACATAATCCCATTCCTAAGACATAATGTATCAACGTCTCATGAAAATAAATAAATCAAGAGTATAAGAATCTTTTTATCAATGTATTCATCAATATCATCACATCAAACGACATTTCATTCCATTGAGTATATGTTTATGGCATTTAACCAATCACACATATAGTACCATTAGCTATTTACTTACCTCCTCTTTCAAGCTTATTAAGCTGTGAATGAACTCGACTTATTCCCACTATTATCTTCAATGCCTTGAGGACCTATTTCAATACACCAAATCAATCCATGATGATATAGTCAAATTTTCATCTTGTTATGCAAATATGCTTCAGTAAAATATCATGAACTTGATAGGCTGTTTCTATTATTATTTTTAACTCATAAATCCAAATGACTGATTCTTTTTTTAATTAAGCTAGAAATATATGTGTACACCATATCCAAAATTCTGTCCAAAACATGCACTACATAATTTATGTTCAATTTTATGAATTTGCCCTATTTCAATGTCATCTCAGTCTGAGTAGGTCATTTATTCTTAGGTATATCTCAAATCTTACAAATCTAATTGCAAAAATCATTTCCTAAAAGTTATAGAACAGATAAAAGAACATTTTTTTTATGTTTTACTCATTATCTAATTCAGTATATAAAGTCACCAAAACAAATGACCAATCTCAAGGTAAGTAGGTTTTCAATTTATTGACAATCAGTTATGATTTAAGGGAAATATCTCATCAACCATGAAAAAATAGGCAAAATGATTTTACAGGCATGTATATTAGATAAAAATACACAACTTTCAAGTTTGTCATATCATCAAATTCCCATTTTATGGCCATCAAATTCTTAGAAAACATAATTAAAAGATTATTAAGGTTTCATCGAGTTTAGGGTTAGTCATAATTAACGAATTCATATCTCCTTCCATATAACAAATTAAGCAAAACTGCTTTACAGGTATTTAGAGGGAATATAGCCCTATAAATTTCATGTTTTGAACTTTGTCTAAACAATCAGCTCCTGTTTCTTTTGAGCTTCAACCTCCATACATGGGCTCTACCTCAAATTACTCCATAATTATTCCTAATCATGCATGTTTAACATGTTGTGAGGGAGGAATTTCATATTGGAAGAAGATAAAATTACTTACCTCTTTGCCAAAACTAGAAAAACTTAGGGTTTCGTCCAAGGTAGCTCCCTTTTCTTCGTCTCCTTCTTCTTCTTCTTATTCTTCTTCTTCTTCCTCCTCCCTTCCTTTCTTACTTTCTATTTTCTGCACTACCTCACATTTTTGGCTCACCAATCTGATCCTAAAAGAAGAAAAAATTAATTTGTATACCTACCCTAATAGGAGAAACTCATGGTGTCTCACTACCATTGGTTGGAAACTCAATATTCCTCTTTTAGTCCCTATTATTCACTCCTTCATCACCTTTATCCATCTACTGGTCCTCATATGCTCCTTATACTTTTAATAAGTTCCAAAGCACCACTAATTCAAATACTATAATACACACACAACTTGTGATAATCTATCATGCCACTATGCAAACATCATATTCATATTGAAATGTAATAATGTAAGTGCTATTGTTATGCTTATGCCATGTGATGCATATATTCAAATAGAACGTATTTAAAATGCATATGATTTGGGTTGAGGATGTTACAATTCTCCAACTCTTATAGAAATTTCATCCTCAAAATTTTACTTACTATAATTTTAGAATGGATAAGGATATTATCGTCTTATGTGTTCCTTTACTTCCCAAGTGGCCTCCTTAGGTGAGTGATGACTCCATCTCACTTTAACCATGGTATCACTCAATTCCTTAACTATTTTAGTTGTTAATCAATAATTTCAACTAGTTGTTCATGATAAGTCATATCATCAGACAATTCAATCTTTGGCTCTAATAATACATGGCTAGGATTAGACCTATACCTTCGAAGCATAAAAACATGGAACACATTATGTATCTAACCTAATTCTATTGGTAATGCCAATCGATATGCCAAAGGCTCAATTCTCTCTATAATCTCATATGGGCCAATGTACCTTGGACTCAACTTTCCTTGTTTACCAAACCTAATAATGCCTTTCCATTGTGAAACCTTCAAAAATACTTTATCTCTAACCTGATATTCCATTTCTCAAATATGTTTATAAACATATCCTTTTTGCCTTGCTTGAGCAGCTTATAAACATCTTGTAACTCCTTGGATTTTGGCCACTGTATCTTGTACCATCTCAAGACCCTTTAATTAGCTCATCCCTTCAACATCCCAACAAATTGGACGTCTACATTTCCTATTATATAAAGCTTCATATGGTGTCATACCAATAGTAGAATGATAGCTATTATTATATGCATATTCCATTAATGGCAACTAATCCTCCCAGTTGCCTTTGAGTTCTAACACATGAGTTTGCATCATATCCTTTATTGCATGAATAGCCCTCTATGATTGACCGTTAGTTTATGGGGGGAAAGTTATGCTAAAATTCAAATGAGTACTTAAGGCTATTTGTAAGTTATTCCAAAAATGAGAAGTAAATTGAGGATCTCTATCTAACACAATAGACATAAAAATACCATGTAAACCCACAATCTCAGTAAAATATATCTTAGCTAATCTATTAAGTGAATATGTTTGTCATGTAGGTAAGAAATGTGTAGATTTTGTGAGTCTATTCATAATAACCCATATGGAATCATGCTTTTTCTATGTTTGAGAAAACATACAACAAAATCTATTAAAATTTTCTCTTATTTCCATACAAGAATAGGTAAAGGATGTAACTTACCTACTAGTGCCTAATGTTCCAACTTGATCTATTAGCAAGTTAAATATCTTGATACAAACTTAGATATATCTTTCTTTTTCATCGACCACCAAAAATGGGACTATACATTTCTATACATTTTTTACTTTGAGGGTGCATAACATATGATGCATTATGTGCCTCTTGCATAATCTCTTTTCTCACGCCCAACATCTGGTACATAGACTTAACTACTCATCATTGTCATCCCATCATCTTTATTTGAAAAATTAGTCTTTTTACCATTTTGTATCTTCAATAGAATTTTTTGAAAATATAGATAATTTCTTTAAGCTTTTTTTTTAAAATTTTTATCATCTATCATGGACTACAACTTAAGTACAACCATTAAAGCTGTCACATTCTTAATCTGAAATTTCACATTTAAGGCATAAAGATTAACCAAGGATGTCAAATTATAACAAACTAACCCAATAATAACATCTAAGGCTTTTTAGCTTAAAGAATCAGCAATAACATTAGCCTTACCTTGATGATAATTAATAGTGCAATCATAGTCCTTTAACAATTCCACCCATCTTTTTTGCCTTAAGTTCAATTATCTCTATGTTAGAATATATTTCAAGCTTTTACTATCTATCAAAATCTAAAACATCTCTCCATATAAGTAATGCCTCTAAATTTTCAAGGCATGGATAATAGCTACCAACTTTATGTCAAGGGTACGATAATTCTTTTCATGAGGCCTTAGCTATCAAGAAGCATAAGCTATTGCCTTTCCTTGCTAGATCAAAACACAACGTAAACCCTATTTTAAAGCATCAGTGTATACTACAAATCCACCATTTGTTAAAGGCAATGTCAAAATTAGTATGATAGTTAATCTCTTTTTTAATTCCTTAAAACTCTATTAACATTGTTCATCCCATTTAAATTTTACATTATTCCTTAACAATTTTTATGAATGGCCCAACAATAATAGAGAATCTTTCCATAAATCATTTATAATAATCGACCAATGTAAGAAAACTACACACCTCTAATACATTTTTTTTTTGTGGATCCCACTCTAAAATGGCTTTCACCTTAGTTGGATCACATTGATGCCTTAAAAAGACCATTTGTTCCATCCAAAAGCCACATTTGCTCAATTTGACATATAATTGCTTATCCTTTAAATATATAATATGATTCTCAGATGTTGCTCATGCTATTCATGATTTCATTAGAATGTCATTAATGAACAATCACAAACTGATCAAGATATTACTGAAAGGTACAATTCATTAATGCCATAAATATCGTTGGTGCATTATTTGACTCGAATAGCATAATAAGGAACTTATAATGACCATATCTAGTGCAAAAAGCAGTTTTTGGAATATTTGGCTCAACAACCCTTAACTGCTAGTAGCCAAATCTCAAATCAATTTTTGAAAATAACATTGCATCTCAAATTTGGTCAAGCAAATTGTCAATTCTTAACAAGGGACATTTATTCTTTACCATTTATTGATTTAATTATTTATAAGCATTACAAAACTACATGTTTCCATCCTTTTTCTTCACAAATAACACTAGTGGTCTACCAAGGAGATGTACTAGATCAAATGAAACCTTTTTCCAATAACTCTTCTAACTATTTCTTTAATTCTTAGAACTTCACTACTACCATTTGGTATAATGCAATAGATATAGGTTCCACTCTTAGTAAGGTCTCAATTTTAAAATCAACATCTCTATATGGTGGAAAATCAGGTAAGTCATCAAGAAATACTTTTAGAAACTCTCTCATTACAAAAATGTCTGCCAACCTTAGATTAGGAACACTAGTGTCCATTACACTAGCTAGAAATGCATCACAACCTTTTTTTAATTAATTAAAATTCTTGAATATTTGAAGTCAAACAATTTGAAATAGATTTGTGCTCCTTAACAAATATAACTCTTTAATTGTCCTAAAGATTTGATTATCAACTCTTTAGCATGAAAATCTAAAAAATCCATACCTAGAATAACATTAAATTCCTTAAAATTCATCAATATCAAATTTGTAGGTAACATGACACCACACACTAGCATTGGATAATTTCTACACACTTTGTTTATAATTACGCTACATCTAATAGGCATCAAAACACATAAATCATATCTTAAAGATTTAGCTACACTATGCATTAGTGATGCAAATTCTAAAGACAAATGAATGCGTGGATTCTTGGTCTATCAAAACATAAGCATCTAAACCACAAATAGAAATTGTACTAGAAATAACTTTAAGAGCTGTTGGAGCTTCTTAACAAGTAATAACGTAAACTATAGTATGAGGTTGAGCATGGGTTGTATGTCCATTACTAAGAATTGAAGTTGTTCCACCATGTCCTCTGACCTCACCCTTTGTCTCTACTTATGTCATGAATATTCTCCCCACAACTACTTGAGACTCTCCTCCAATCACACCTGTCATTGGGAAATCTTGACTTATATGGTTTGACTGCCTACAAGTATAGTAAGTAACCCTTTTAGGTCCTTAACACTTTCTAAAATGAGTTCTTCCATGAATATTACAAATTGGGGCAATACCTCTCCCCACTATGCCAATTGGTCCTTTCCTATCCTTTGAGCCTTCAAAACCATCATAGCTACCTCTACTAAATACTCTTAATGCTAATATACTAGGTTGACTCTATCCTTTATCTCTTTGGTTATTAATACCTCCTTAAAATCCCGATCCACCAGGCGATGCAAAACCACCCCTTTTATGGCGCTATTGAGTTCTCCACTTCATACTACATAACTTCTTTTTTCTTTTAACCTCAATTGCATTCTTCTCTTGGATCACCTCCTTAGCTCAAATATGTATTGCTAATCATGTAGTATAATTGGTTGGTTTGATCGCTAATCGATCTTAAATTTAACCTTAATCCCTTGTCAAATTCAATTCCTTTGTAGCCACCTACTTGAGGCATATCTCAAAACTTTAACAAATTGAACCTCATAATCCACCATCTTTATATCATTTTGCTTCAATTGGAAAACTTCATCTTCTTCTTATCTAAATATACTAATGGTGTTTACTTTTTTGCAGACTCCCTTAGAAAATCATCCAAGTCAATGTCATCAATTAAGTAAAGCTACTTGGAATAGTCTCCCACAAATCTAAGGCATTCTTTTGAAGTAAAGATATTGCATACTTCAATTTTGCTCTAAGATGCATTCAAGCCTATTCAAGATTCTTTTAATTCTTCTAAGCCACTCTTTAGCCTCAATATGATTTGTAGTGCCCCTCAAAGTCAATTACCCCTTACTTATTCAATCTATTATAATTCTTATCTATAACAAGTCCTACATATGCTTTTATTGCAAATCTCTACATCAACTCAATAAATTGTATAATATTTAGGTTTATACCTATGGCTAAATTATTTCATGACATTTCAAAATTCTATGCAACATGGTCAACATGCTCACATGCATGAATAGACTCAACAAAATCATCTCTAACCTCTAGGCCAGCATGAACTCTATTAGGTGCATCCATACTCCTCTATGCCAATGCATGTAAGTATTAACACAATGAAAATATCATATATATCACATTCATATTATACATGTCTACAAAATCATTTACCTACCATAATACGACTAAAATGTGATGTCCCATTTACGAATCATTCATAAAATAGGTGCATTAACTTATTCATAAAACATGAAATACTAAAGTGAAAAAACATCATTAAAATCCTCTCATTCTATCCATTGTCATTGAAAGATCTTATTTCAATTATATTATTTTTATTTTTTTGACACTATGTATCTTATTTCACAACATAGTAACTATTTACAACAAAGTATAAATGGCTAAACAAAATTAAATACTAATTGACTGCATACTGCCCCAACCTCTATTAGACTGCTAGACAATAACTTCAAAATGTAAACTGGATGCAATCTTAGTCTACTTTTCCTGAAAGAACATTTAATGCAAAAGAATGAGCTTGCATACTCAGTAAGTAAATGCATAATGATACTTTAATCTCAAATAACATAACAACATTTAAATAAAAATAACTCAACATCATCTCCATGCATGAAATAAAGAGTTTTTACTCTTAAATGCCACATAGGCTATCAAATGTTATTGTCATATAGGCTGCCACATAGGCTATAGATGTCACGACTACAAAGGCTTTCATATTTGGTTGCCACATAGGCTATAGATATCATTGCCACATAGGCTATCGAATTTTATTACCACACATGCTATTATAGATTATTGCCACACAAGCTATAGATATTATTGCCATACAGGCTGTCGAATGTTATTACCACATAACCTATTATAGATTATTGCTATATAGGCCATGGATATCATTACCACACAGGTTGTCGAATGTTATTGCCATATAGGCTCTTATACATTATTGCCACACAGGTTATAGATATCATTGCCGCACAGACTATCGAAAGTTATGGCCAAACAGGCTATTATATATTACTACCACACAGACTATAGATATCATTGTCACACAGGCTGTCAAATGTTATTATCACATAGGCTATGACTAGTGCTGCTTGCCAACAATATCAAGTATTAGTATTTCTATAAATCAACTATAAATCCAACAAAATTTAAGCAATATAATGACTAATAACAACACCAATAATTTTGGCAGCTCATATCACCACATACTCCCATCCCTAAGTCATAATTTATCAATGTCTCATGAAAATAAAGAAATTAAGAGTATAACAATCTTTTCATCAATGTATTCAGCAATATCATCACATTAACTAACATTTCATTCCATTAAGTATATGTTCATGGCATTTAACCAATCACACATGTAGTACCATTAGCTATTTACTTACCTCCTCCTTCAAGCTTATTATGTTGTGGATGACCCCGACTTATTCCTACTATTATCTTCAATTCCTTAAGAACCTATTTCAATACACCAAATCAATCCATGACGATAAAGTCAAATTTTCATCTTGTTATGCAAATATGCTCTAGTAAAATATCACGAACTTAATAGACTATTTCTATGATTGTTTCTAACTCACAAATACAAATGATTGATTCTTTTTCTTTTTAATTAAGCTAAACATATATGGGCGAATCATATCCAAAATTCAATCCAAAATATACACTATATAATTTGTGGTCAATTTTATGAATTTGCCCTATTTTAATGTCATCTCAATCAGAGTAGGTCTTACATTCTTAGGTATATCTCAAATCTTACAAATCCAATTGCAAAAATGATTTACCAAAAGTTAAAGAACACATAAAATAACATTTTTCATGTTTTACTCATTGTTCAATTTAGTATATAAGGTCACCAAAACAAATGACCAATCTCAAGGTAAGCAAGTTTTCAACATATTGACAATTAGTCACGATGTTGGGGAAATATCTCATCAACCATGACAAATTAGGTAAAATTTTTTTATAAGCATGTATACTAGATAAATATACGACTTTCAAGTTTGGAACATCAACAAATTCCCATTCTATGACCATTAAATTCTTAGAAAATAAAATTAAAAGACTACTAAGGTTTCATCCGGTTTAGGATTAGTCACAATCAATGAGTTCATATCTCCTTTCATACAACAAATTAAGAAATTAAGCAAAACTGCTTTAAAGTTATTTAGAGGGAATATAACCCTATAAATTTCATGTTTTTGCACTTTGTCTAAATCAACACATAAATAAGGTCATCAAAATGTATGAAAACAGTAGACTGAGGAGATTTCAGGTTATTATGAACCATCCCTAATGGAGGAGCCCACTCACACCAAATTAAGCAAAACTATTTTACATGCATTTAGATGGGGCATAAAGCTTCAACTTTTCTATTTTACACTTTCCCTAATTCCTCTTTTAGGGTTATGAAATCATAGGTACCAAATATACTCTAACAATAAAACCAACACAATCAATTTTTGTTTCTTTTAAGCTTCAACCTCCATACATGAGCTCTACCTCAAATTACTCCATAATTATTCCTAATCATGCATGTTTAAAATGTTATGAAGGAGGAATTTCATGTTGGAAGAAGGTAAAATTACTTACCTCTTTGCCAAAACTAGAAAAACTTACGGTTTCCTCCAAGCTAGCTCCCTTTTCTCCCTCTCCTTATTCTTCTTCTTCTTTTTCTTCTTCTTCCTCCTTTCTTCCTTTATTACTTTTTAAATTTTGTAAATATGTTATAGTAAAATATGCTTATTTTAAGCTTTTTGTAAATTTTTTTAGGAGGAGGCTTGAGGTTTTTGAATAACAACCTTCTTTGTTGCATTTTGTAAACAATTTTAAAAGCTACCTATTTGTAAGGACCCGTTGGTAGGGAGTCTGACCCATATTGGACCATTTTCACCCATTCTTCAATTTGTTTTTCTTTTTCTATATGTCGTTGGACTTTTTATTCTTAGAATAGTTATTTCCATATTTTAATTATATAGGAGGTTTTTAAGTGAGAAGTTTTGAAAGAGTCTATAGTTGAGGTGGTTTTGACTATCTTGTGAATTATCTCATAATTTTCCCTTGATTAGGATGATGAAACTGCTATTTTGGATTTTGAAGTTCTATCTAATGCTTTTTTTTAGAATCATGATATGTTTTATGAAAATTTGCATTCTAGATAATTTGATATGGAATTTGTATCTCTCTTGATAAATTCAATGTCAAAATAAAAATTGTTTAAAATAGCTTGCCAACAATCAAAATTCTATTTTCATGCAATGTTTTAAACATTTTTTTTTGCAAAACCACTTTTGAAGATTTACAATCAACTCTCAAAAGAAATTTTTGATTAAGCAAATCACTTTGAAATTTTGATATGCAAAGAATAAAAGAAAAAACTTCCTTTTTGACTGTGGAATAGTTCTTTTATATGTTATTCTAGTGTGCAAAGGTGTACTAGACTATTTGTTGCTTAACATTTAAGGATGCCTCTATAGCCTAATTTTGAAGCATTAGTCTCAACTATCTTAGAGGCAGCAGGGTCAGATAAGTGCAAATAAGGGATAATTTAGACCTATTTCTTTATCTGTTTGACAATTTTAATATGTTAATCTAACTAGGGAGAAGTATTCTTCTTAATCCTATCATGCAATGGTTTGCACAGTTTGTTTAAGTTCAAAAAGAAGTCTGCGACATAGTTTAGACTGCCTAAAAAGCTATATAATTAGGTTATGCCCATAATTTCTATCAAGGAAGTTATTTGTAAAAGCCAAAGATCTTTCACTGGGTGTAATGGAACTTAGTTTATGTATTACCAAGAAACCTAACTTAAGTTTGGAAAAGACTAATTTTGGATTTGAAACAACTAATTCTTGACAATGTAAATAAATGTCCTAAGATGCTTAAAGTGTTATTCAATAGAGTTAGAAAAAATTAGGACATCATTAATGTAAATAATGTAAAAATTTGAATAAGATGTAAAAATGTCATTCATGATGCTTTGAAACTTTGATGGTGCATTTTTCAAACCAAATGGCATGACATTCCACTAAAACTATCCAAATGGAATGGTAAAGACTATTTTATAATGATATTTAGGAGTAATATGTATTTACTAGAAACTTCACTTCATGTCAAATTTTGATAAAATATGAGCAATACGTGTCTTTCCAAAAGGTTCATTTTGTTAAGAATCAAGTACTTAATTCTTTATTGAGGGGCTTGTAATTAATAACTATAACACGTGTCTCTCGATCTTAGACTGTTTGTTGACATATAGTGCAACATAAGTCCAAGGAGACCTAGACTTACTAATGAGACCTTTACCCTATAGATCTTATTTTTCTTTTCTATATTGATCCTCAAGATCCTTATTCATTTATATAGGTTTAGCTTGGATAGGGATTTGATTCTCATGAAAATCAGTCTCATAGGGTAAATTTACCATATGTTGTTTTCTAAAAGGCATTTGGTAAATCATAATAAACTTTTGTCTTAATTTGTCTTTACAATAGGGCAATTTTTTATTTAAATGTAGGAATTTCAAGCTGTTGTAAAATCTTTATACTTAAAACATCATTTTTCAAATGCTTTAAATACTTTTGTTTACACTGTATGATACAATTATTATGGTTTTCAAAAATAGAACATGCTTTAACCAAGTTAATGTTCCTAGATTTGGGTTTTTCAATGAATGGGAAAATCATTTTACTAACATTAAATTTTATAGAAATTTGATCATAATTCACTATATAAGGAGTAACAACATGTATGAATGGTAATCCTAGAATAACTATGTGATGAATATTTGAAAGTGCAACAAATGGATTCTGAATGCAAATACTGCCATTTGTAATACATGCATTAGTTTGTGTTGTGATGTTTAGAGAAGAGTTGTTTGTTACTTTCAAGTGTTCATTTGAGTTTTCTAAAAATCAATTTCTTATCATGTCATCCTTTATTTAGCTCAAGTATGCACTTATATCAAAAAGTGCATTGGTGTCTAATTGAAAGCTATTTGAAAACTAGAGAAATATTTTTGTGAGGTTACCTTTTTTAGTATCAAGAGAAAATTATCTGGTAATTTCTTTAATGCGGCAAGTTGAGTGTTTTAAGCATCCTC
>CATIWR010093042.1:0-21155 GCA_949677035.1 Omphalea diandra | reverse complement strand
TATATATATATATATATATATATATATATATATATATATATATATATATATATATATATATATATATATATATATATCATTCATTGTTATGGAATTAAATATTATGATGTTCCATTCAAAAAATATATAGTAGTTAATCTTTTTGCATTTTTATTAAAAAAATTGATTTTAAGATAAAAAAAAAAAAGAATAAATTCTCTCTCCTAATTGATTATAATTTTTTCAATGTGAGTTTTATGAGTAAAAAATCTAAATTTTAAAAAAATTTTATCTTTGAAAATTTTATCAATAGCAATTTTTTACTTATAAAATTTATATTAAAAAAATCTATAAGCATATATGATAAAACTTTTTTTCTATTTTTTAATCTTAAAATCAGATTTTTTTAATAGCAATGTCAAATATTTTTTTTATTTGGGAAAAACTTTCTAAAGTCATATATTTATGCTACAAGTCTGCCATTTAGATAATAATTTTACTATAATCACATGTAAACAAAGAAAACCACTAGGAGCCCGTTTGGATATTGAGATTGGGTTTAAAATTAGAATTGAGAATTGAAATTGAGGTTAAGAATTTGATGAAAGTACACCTTGTACTCTTTTTTTTTTTTTAGGACTTCTCTGATCATGGTTTGTTAAAAAAATGATTTTATATTTTGAGTTGTTTTTACTTTTTTTATTATTTACTTTTTTATGTGTAAAAAAATAATAAGAAAATAAAAAACAATGAAAAATAAAAAGAAGAAGCCGAATGAAAAGAAAATAAATTTTTAAATTTTTAAAAAAGAAAAAAGAGTGAGGGTTGCAGAGAATTAATGGCGCCCAAGTTTTGCTTTGTTGTTTTCTGCAATAATAACAGTAGAAAAAAATAAAAAGGTAATGGCTTATAGATGTTACAGAATTTTTAAGTGAATGTAGTGAAATTATTATTGTAACCTTAGAATTTTAAATGAAGTGTTGCAGAGAGTCCCGTGACCCTTTGGGCCGACGTTGTTCCATTCCACCACCACTATTTATAATATTATATCCTCAAATTTATAATCTCGAAATAATTTTTTTTAAAAAAAAAGCTTTTTTTGGTCGATTTTTTTTTTTTAAAAAAAAAGATTAGTTGTATCAACGACAAAGAATCTTTGATAAGATCATGGAGCTTTTATCACGTGTTCTCACTACATGCTGGACATTGTTAATTTGCCACTGGCTTTTCCAATGCTCGTCGTTGGAATTTGACTGCCCCCTCATCTAATTTATTATATCAAATGAATTGAAATCGATTGGATGTATAATTCATGTAGATCATGTATCTGTTAAAGGTGAAGCTCAACTTAATCTATTGATCTTATTATGATAAGTTAATAATTAGATTGAATAAAAGAAAATCTAAATTTTGAAATGTGTAGGCAGAGTCTCACCTCGCTTATCTGGTTAATAATTGATAAAATTGTGATGCATTATCTAGTCAATTATGAAGCACAAATAAAGATATGATGAGGGTCGTATATAGAATAAACAAAGATAATTCCGAAAACTTACCTTTAAGCTTTTAGGATATGCATACGATCTCCCTTGCTTTATTTACCCTTTTCCAATTCCACTCACTTGGATGGATCACATGTGTTTAAGCTAATTCAAAAAAAATACTACTACTACTTTTTTTTTTTTAATGGTGCACTCAATGTTTATCAAAATTTGTAAAGTAACTCCACCAAAAATTTTGAAATATTTATTAAATTTTATAAATTTTCAATTAGAATTTAGAAAATTTCCACCTTCAAACTTCTTATATAACTTTTAAAATTCTATTTTACTTATATTGTTTAACTTATTATCTAAAAACTTACATGACATTTCATTCAAAATAAATAAAAAGAATAAAATTTCAACTATTTATTTGAAATAAAAAATAGAGATTACTCTAACATAATAGATCATGTTAATCAAAACATAAAAAGATCTCCATCTTCAATAATTAATTAGGAAAGAGCGCGACCAAATGTATTTCTTTGCAAAATACTTTCTTTTTGAGAAAATCGTGGAAAAGAAAATTAAAGATGATCCCTTCGAATAATTCAGTGACTTTGGTTGTAGTTGTAGTGAAAAAGGTATATATTATCCTATAATTGTCAATATAATGAAAAGTAGTTAGCGACCAATGGAAAACATTATGAACGTGTTGCATTAGTTTTTTTTTTTTTTTTCCTGCTTAAATTACTATCATTTCTTAGAAATTTAATTAAATTTACTAATTAGTATCTTTATTCCTAAAATTAGATAATCATATCTTTGAAATCTAATTCAGTCAACATATTCGTATTTTCTTTAATTTTTTATTCAATGACTTTATAATCTTAATTTTAAATTTTATTTTTTACCATATGCGTATACCATTACTTTATACTTATTAGTAAAACCTAAGTAATATGTAGCAACCAAAAAACACACCCATATATTAAAATTTTAAAAATTTACTTACAATGTTAAATTTCATAATAATAAATACACATTAATTCTAAAAATAATAAAATGATGTAGTATATCAAAATTGCATCCTAAATAAATAAATAAATAAATATTTTTAATTATCTAAAGCAAAAATTCAGAAAACAATTAAAAATAAAAATTATGAAACATCAAATTATTAAGGAAACTATAATAAGTAAATAATAATTAAATTAAAAAAATATCAATTTTGAAATAATATTTAAAATAACAAAAAAAATAATTTTATTATGTTTTAAAAATTAAAAAAATAATTTTAATTTTTCATATTTGACTAACAGCAAATGTCTTATGAAATAATTAAACTGCTAACTGAATTATATTTGAGGGATAAACTAATATAATTTTTAAAATAAAAGCCATAACTAATGAATTATATTAAACTCGGGAGAATAAATAATAATTCATTTTTTGTTTCTTTTTTTGTGGATTCTCTACTCATTATATGAGCTAAGGGCTAAAGCTAAACTGGACATCAGGAATATCAAAAGCCCGAATTATAGCATGAGCTTTCACACATCAGTTCTCAAGTGGGCCAACCAAGAAACCGATTTCGCAAAAACTAACTCAAATTCATGTGGCCCAAAACCAACTTAACAATTGTTCTAAACTAAGCCTCATAATTCTAATTGTGCCCTATTAAATCTGTTGTGTTAATTTTATAGTTACACGACAAAATTGATCAATTTTAATTTAATTTTATTAATTAATCATGCTAAGTTTTTTTAAATTTAATCTTAATATATTCTTTAGACGGATGACATGATATGATTATCCTAATCTTTTTAAACATATAAATTAACATAATTTCTAAACAAAAATAAGAAAATTATCATGTGATTTTACGCTTTTTAAAAGTTTAAGTTGTGTTTTAATTTATGACATTTTGATACTTTGAGTTTTACTCTATTACATACTACAGTGATGAAAATCCTAACACCATTAAATTTGTTGATATTGCTCGAAGACAAATATTTTTTGTTTTTTTTTTTTACATATTTAGAATTAAACAAGCAAAGGTTGCTTTTATAATATGAATATTAATCATATAATAGTGATGTTAATAAATGACAATAATTTTGTTTGAATTTTGATTATAAATATAACTAAAATAAATTTAATTAATTTTAAATAAAATTATCTATTTTGAAAGTTTTGAATATAAATTTAAAACACAAAAATTTTGATTTTTTTATTATTAAATTAAAAGAATTAAAATGTTAATGAAAATAAAATAATGATAATATATATATATATATATATATCGAAGTCGACTATATGAATCTATTTTATCTTGCTCCACATCTTTGAAAAAATGTAAAGTCTCTAAGTTATTTTGAATTATTTTTACTCCATGTGAATTTTGGTCTATCTTTTCATTTTTTTATCTATGTTCACTCTAATGTGCTATACTTTTTCTAAGTCCTTTAAAAGCCTACCATTCACATGTCTAATTCGCTTATGTTTCTCTTTCCTCAACTTGTATGTGGTCGGACCAACTCCAACTTTATGTATAATATACTCATTATAAACTCAATTCATTCTAATAAGACACACATCCATCTTAGCATTTTCATCTCTATCAAATTAATTTTGAGAATTTATTACATTTTTATCGTTCAACACTCACTCATGTACATCATAGCGAGTCCTATAGCAATGTGATAAAATTTTCCTTTTAACTTATGTGAAATATTGCCATTACATAAGACTATCGATGCATTTCTCTATTTCGTCCATCTTGCTTTAATCTAATGGGCAATATCCTCCTTACAATCTTTATCTTCTTGCAAGATTAAGTTTAAATATTTGAAGTGCATGCTTTGAAGTATAACTGCTCTCTCCAATCATACTCACATATTTTCCTTACTACTATGCTCGTTAAACTTATAATGCATGTACTCAGTTGTAGTTCTACTTATTTTAAAATCATTTGTCGATAATGCGTTCCTTTAAAACTCTACCGTTTTAGTGACTGCAACCAAAATCTCATTTATTATCACTACATCATCAACAAACATCATAAACCAAGGAATGTCCTCTTGTAAATCTTTTATCAATTCATCCTTGACTAAATTAAAAAGACAATAACTTAATGTCAACCCTTAGTTTAGTTCGACTATGATGAAAAAGTCTTTTGTATTTACTCCAACTGTATATACAATAGTGATTGTCCCCATATATATATGCCATTTTATTACTTGAATGTATCTAACTAATATATTCTTATACTCTAAAGCCTATAATAAATATTGTGGCACTCTATCATCGACTTTCTCTAAATTAATGAATACTATATGCAAATCTTTCTTCATTTCTTTACAATTCCCCATTAAACTTTTGCGAAGAAAGATTATTTCCATGGTGGAACAACTTGGCAGAAAGCCAAATTAATTGATCGAGTTAGATGTATAATAGTAAATGCAATTCTTCACAACTCTTAATCACAACTTCATGGTGTGGCTCATAAGTTTAATCTTTTTACAGTTGGAGCAACTTTGAATATTTCCTTTGTTTTAAAGATTGTGACTAAGATGCTTTTTTTTCATTTATCTGATATCTTTTTGGATATCAAGATCTAGTTAAACAAAAGAGTTAACCAAGTTACCTATAGTATTGGAGGCATTTCCATACCTCAATAGAGGAGTACATGACATTCTCCTTAAAACTTTTTAACATTTAATAATCTAGTTTTCTTAGTGTAGTTCAGGTTCTTCTCTATTGCTATATGGTCCACACCTACTAGGTTTTCATTATAGCTTTCATTGAATAAACCTTCAAATAACTCCTCTATCTTTCGTTAATATCCTCCTTCTTTACCAAAATCCTATCATCCTTATCTTTAATATACTTAACTTGATTTAAATCTCTAGAGCTCTTTTTTTTCATCCTAACCAACTTGTAGACATATTTTTTTATTCATAACTTCTCATAAAATTGTGCCCTAACCTGATTTACTATATTCTTTGTTTCCTTAGCTCATTATGCATTTCTATTTTAACATCTAGTTAGTTTCTTGTACCTCTACTCTTTATTATGTTTTGGATTGTCTCGCTCAACCATCACCCCTCTTTTGAAGGTGGGCCCTGTCCTCTAGCCTCTTCATGTACCTTTGTACTTATGTCTCAAATCTTTTTACTCTTGTCTACCAATATATATTTGCTTTCATACTTAGATCCCATGCTTTCATATTTCGCAAGTCATTCTTATATTGCGTATGGTTCTCCTCTTTAAGCTCTCACTATTTGATTTTAGAAGAGCCATTTTAAAACGGTCTTTTAGACCACCACTTGATTTTGACATTCAAGACTAATAATTTTTGTTGATATGTTAAAGTTTCATTTGGGATAATTTTATAATCCTTACATAAGAATCGGTTTAATTTCTTTCTAATAAAAAAGTTAATTTGATTTTTGTTGTGTTTGCTTTTAGAGGTTACTAGATAAGATTTCCTTTTGATAAAGCAGATATTAGCCTGAATTAAGTTATAACCCATTGTAAAATTAAGGATGCTTTTCCCATCCTCATTTCTACTTTCGAATCTAAAACCTCCATTTACTTCTTTAAAATTGTTTTTATCTTGACCTATATGGTCATTCAAGTCCTCACCAATAAAGATATTTTCTTCATTTGGTATGTTTTGCATGATATCATTTATGTCTTTCCAAAACCTTTGTTTTCTCTCACTATCTAGATCAACTTGTGCTAACCGCATTAATCATCTTACCTTTTAAAACTAACTTAGCTATAATGATTCTATCTCTCATTTTCGTAATTGATACCATAACATCCCTTAATAAATTATCTGTAATAATGCTTACTTCATTTTTATTTTTCTTTTTCCCTATGTATCACAAGTTATAACTTTTCTAAATTTGTTTGTTTTTTCTCTCTTACACATTTAGTCTTTTAAATACATGCAATGTTTACCATTATTCTCTCAATAGTATCCATCAGCTCCATTAGCTTACCTGTAAGGGTCTTCTATTTTATGTACCTATTCTAATTTTAGTCTCCACTCATTCCTATTTATATCTCTTCCCATAATGGTGCCGGCTTGCTCTGTTACCTATGCTACTCATACTACTACTATTATGTGCTAGCTTCTTTATCCACATCTGCCCATGATGCATACAACTTTGTACATTTAATGCCACATCTGAGCGCCAATATGACACGTCGCTTTCGAAGAATGCCCTTCACTTTGCCTATTTTTCACTACACCATGGTTCTGATGCAACGTTTCACAAATAAGAAATGCCCTAATATTTATCTTAATACGTATAAAATCTATATTTAAGTTTTAGTAAGGTGTAATCCTTGAAATTTACATAAAAAATGAATTTCTATGTAAAATTTTGAGTATTACATCACAAATTTGTACTAGTTGTCAACCTATCATAACTCTCCTCCTTCCTTGAGCTTGGGATTTTCTATGTCTAATATATATATATATATATATACACACACATTTATGTTAACTTTTGTTAATAAAGAAGAAAAAATATGATCATAAGAAGATTATATAACTTTTTTATTTTTTTATATATATACATACTTTTATTAACTTTTGTTGATAAAAGTTGAAAAAAAAAATATGTGCATAAGAAGCTTGTAAAACATTTTTTTTTTTTTTTATAAACATACGTACTTATGTTAACGATTGTTGATAAAAGTTGAAAAATATGATGATAGGAAGCTTGTAAAACATTTTATATGTATACATGTACTTATGTTAACTTTGGTACTAAAAGAAGAAAAAAATATGATCCGATGTAAAACATTTTTTTCTCCCTTTCTTCATTTAATGTTTGTCGGCTATGTAGCTTAATAAGCCGAAGGCTTTTTCGTGAATAGTGGGGGGCGGAAATGGTATGCTCTATGCCTCATCACTTTCATTATTTATTGTTTTAATGTTAAATATTAATTGTTTCAATTATTGGTTTAATTATTTATGAAGGATTGCTAGATGCTTCTTTATATTATATTCTTTTTATCTTTTCTCTCTTATAATGACATAAGACATGATTTAAAGTATAAATTTTTATATCCTCAAAAAGACATGATTTAAAACATTCTCTTATAATTGAAAAATATAACAATAATGTTAGTTATATGCCATTGTAATAGAGAGAAAGTAAAAAAAATGTATCTAGCACTTATCTTATTTATATTGTACTTTATGTATATTATAACAAATGTCATTATTATTACAATTACTTTAGTTTTAATTGGCATTAATTATATGGCAAAAAAGTGAAAAAAACTAAAAAATAGATAAAAAAGTGCAATAACAATCATTAAAAGCTTTAGGGAATATTATAGCTTTATTGAGTCTTAATTTTTTTTTGAAAAGAGCCTTAATTATTTTAGGTCTTACGTAAGAGTTAATTAAATAAAGTTAAAGATTTAAATATAAATATAAATTAACAGTTAATCAATTAGTTTTATTTGTGAGTTTTTTATAATATAAATGAGAGTTAATAAAGGTCAAAATGTTTATATCTATTAACATCTAAATGCTAATTTTTCTTTAGTTTCAAATTGAATAAAATATAAATATTTTAACTAACTAAGAATAATAAACTATGTTGCACAGAAACGGAAACAGAAATGGAAATGCTGAAATGGGAAAACATTAAAATGACATTGAAAAACAACATTTTTTAAAAATTTTATAAAAGAAAACGTGTGAGAAATATGAAAAATTAAAAAAATGCAAAAGCATTTCCAAAACAGAAAATGTAACTTAAAAGGAGTTTATGTGCTACATAGCTAATAAATCTATTATTTTCTAAAAAGTTCAAACAAAATTAACCTTGATTTATATTGCATTATATATTTTATCATGCTCATTCATTTTTCTTTCCACACTAAAAAAGAATTTCATTTAATGTCTTAATAACTAATTCAATCTACTTGAATATGATGATAATCACTAAATTTCAAATAAATAATTTTTTTTATTAAACTCAAATTTAAAATTGAATAAACTTAGTTGCTTGATAAGTTAGAAGTCAGTCTCGAATTAATAATTACCTTTTATGTAGTTGTAATAAATCAAAAATTAAAATAGTCATTTAAATATTATCTATGGCATAAAAATATGCCAAATTTATAAAGAAGACATAGTAATTTTGCTCAGGAAAACTAAATAGTTTTTTGAGTTTAACTTAATCAAAGTCAAATTAAATTATTCGAATGCACCCAAAAAAAAAAAAAAGTTAGTCAAACAATTCGTGGATTAATTAATATAGTAGCTCATGATTGAGTGAGTAACTTGACTAGCTCATCTAAATCCTATCATTAGTAATCATCCTCCATGGAGGAAATCCTTTATTTTGCTGATGCTTCTTTGGGCCAGATGTCTATTAATATCAGCAAACTAATTGATGGGACAAATCATCCCTCTTAATCTCTTAGCGGATTACTAAGAAATTTTTTTGGTTAAGTAAATGAACATCATAATTAAAGAAGCAGAATCCCATGTAACTGGAAATGTACTCAATTTATATATTGGCTATTTCCAATTTATATCTCACTAGTTTTGAGATTAGCATGATAAAGAAAGAGGAAGAATGAGAAAAAGTTGAAAAAAAGTCGGGGTGAGTTTGGTCCGGTTCAGTTCGAGGTTTTGAAAAACTTCTGAACCTAATTGAAGTCTCGGTCTTTTAAAAATTTAAAGATTGAGATTGGACCAAAAGATGTAAAGAATCAAAATCGGATTGAATCAAAAATCGGTTTTATTCGGTACGGTTCTTCGGTTCCATTCAGTGTGTTTCAGGACAGTTTGAAATTTCGTGGTTTCCCTGATTTCGGTTCTTTTTCACCTGCAAATTAAATTTGAAACCTGTATATTTCAACTAGTAATATTTTCAACAATAAATTCTGCAAATTAAAACTTGAAATTTTCAACAATAAAAGTTGTATATTTCAACAATTAAAATCAGAATATTTTCAACAATTAAAACACATGTTGCATAGTCAAACAACCCTCAAATTGTTCTTTAAAAAACATAAAAACAACACTGAAATTATTCTAAATCATAAACTACAATCATATTGAAAAAAAATAAATTGTCGTGATTTATTTTATCAATCTCCATTGATTGATTAGTCTGTTCAAACTAATTTTTATTTCTCTTTTACAATTGGCCTAAATTCAAAATGACAAAAATAAAGGTTCATACTCTTCGCAAGAATTGACAATTTCGTTTTACCAATAAGAATTAGTTTGTGCGGATGATATTTGAAGGATAAATTTGGAGGTAGTTGGTGGTATTTGGGTGATGCGTCAATGATTAGAGTTCGAGAGCAGCGAAATGGAGGAGAATGGAACAACTAGATGAAACCAATAACTTCTCGGCCTCGAATTCGATCACCTCCGCTCTTCCTCCCCCCCCTCGCCTCCTCTTTCATTTCCTCCTCCATTACTTTTCTCTTTCTTGATGACGAAAACAATGACCTCCATAAGCCATACTTTGTCCCTATATGTTTCTTGTTTTTTAAAAAATAAATTTCATTCTTTTTCAGATAAATTTAAATTTATTATAGCTAATGTTTTCAGTGAGGAAAATTCAAATTTACTAATATTTTCAGTGGTGAAATTAAAAAATATTTTCAAGGAGGGCTCATTATCAAATGAAAATTTTTTTTCTACAATTAAATAAATATCTAACAACTAAAATATCAAAATAATAATTATAAAATCAATAAAAATATAAAAATGTAGAAAATTATAAAATATTCATTCTTTATTTTTTTATCGAACAAATTATGTATTTATAAGTATTAAAAATGAAATTTATTTGTAATTTATAGAATAAATTTATAATTTTTCTTGTTAAATCATATAATCAAAGAACTTTTAATTTTTATTTTTAATCAGAAAGACTAAAAAATAACTGAATTTATTTTAAATTAGACATTCAGTTAAATTTCTATCATGATATCTTTTTTTACAGGTGTTTTATGATGATTTATGTAAATAAAAAAATATCACTACTCCAAAATCCTTCAAAATTATTGCTTATATGTATATATGTTCATCCAAATGCTAAACTGTCTCTAATCCAATGGCTGACGTAAATGACTTTCAATCAATCGACCTAGGTTTGACTCCTATTAGAAGCACTTTGTTCAGTTTTTTTTTTTTTTTTTTTTAATGAATCAAAATAGTATCGTTCCCATTGTTAAATGGAACGACATTGATTTGGTAATTAAAACAAACAAAACTAATAGGCAGGGAGGGTTTCTTCTTCTTCAGTTCCCCACCCTATTTCCCTTTTTTCCTCCATGGCCGACTAGAGCAAAGTTGTGCTCCTCTTCCTCATGTTCCTCTTCTCCAGATTCAGGGGGGCTTCAGTCCATGTCAACCTCCTTAGTTTCGCTATTGAATATTTTAAAATTTATCATGTCTCTGTCAATTTTCAGGATTTAATTGGATTTTCTTTTGAAATAAATTTATACTCAAGTTGTAATTTTTGTTAATTATTACTATTGGGAACTTTTTAGTATTTATTTCTGTTTATTTATGTGTTTCAGTATATTTTTATTGTGTCTGTGTTGCCTTTCAAGTGATTGAAGGATACAAAAATTAAGACTAATGAAATTGAAATTTTGTATGACATGATAATTAGTGATGATGATGAGAATGTTATCGTGCTAAACTTAAGGAAGGTGAGAGATTGTCAGAAGAGTATAGGAATGATGATGTTTATGAAGGGTGGAGGTGTTGCTATGGCTGTTTAGGTGCTATATGGATGAGGTATGAGATGAGTTATTAGAATTAGAGATTTTAATTTGATTATGGAAAGGAAAGAGGGGAGAGGGATGTCAAACGTGGCACATGGCATATTTTTTTTAGTTAATGTGCTATGTGGTATTTTGTAATTTTTTAATATATTAATTTAATTTTAAAAATATACAAAATTTTATAGTATCAAGACTGGCTAGAAAATTTACCCAATTACCATTGGGGATTGATATTATAAGAGATTACAAATTATAATCAGTTTATGACTACAAAATGAATTTTATGTTAAAATTAAAAAGTAATCTAAAATTTGAAAATTTTAAAGTATTTAAGCCTAGTCATAATTAATATATATTATTAATTTCAATTTCAAAGTTAATATTAAACATTATTTATCATTTGTCAAACAACCGCATATAGTATTGTCACGCGTCACTATTTTACATTATGTTATAAAAATTTCAATATCAAAAAATTTCTAACTGGAAAATTAAAAAGATCAATTGATATAATAAAAATACTTTCGAAATTAGAAATAACAAATCTGAAAAGTAAAAATTTTAAACAAAAAATCAAGACAATATAAAAAATAAAAATTGTAAACTACATCTAAATAAAAAATTAAAATTTTAAATAAGAAGCTATGTTTTAAATTAATTCAATTGATTACTTAAAATTCTAAGTATATAAGGGTCAATAACAATTTAATAAATTGTCAAAATTACTTTATTTAAGTTCAATAAATTTTCACTTAAAATTGTGTCACACATAAGTGAATATATGAATTAACAAACAATTTTTTATTACAATTATCTCATATATGTCTATATAGTTTGTAATTATCTATTAATTTTATTTTTAATTATGAAATACTTAATATTATTTACTTGATTAATTATTATAAATTACGTTAGTCAAGTTTAATAAATTTTATCTAGAAATTATCACATAGATCAAAGATATAAATTAATAGATAATTATTTATTATAACTGACTCTTTATACAATAATAAATTTTACAAATTTATTTTATTATTTTATTTACTTAATAATAATTTTTTATAAAATAATAAATATTATCTATATATTAAATTTTAATTATTTAATAAAAATTAATATTAAATTTATTATTATAATCATACTCCAGTTTTATTACTAGGAAAGCCACCATAGTTGCCTAACTCAAACTTGCACGTTGCATTGCGTAATTACTCCCCGCACGCTTCACTCTAAATTAATGTTAGAGACTATTTTCTTGCAAGCAACGCATCCTTCACCATATCACTATCCTTTTATTTTATCCCTTTGATTTTTCTCCTATTTTCTTGCTTTTTTTTTTTTTTAAAAAAAATACTTCTTAAGTAGATTTCTACCCTTGAAAAAGAAACTATAACAATAAAAAAAAGTGAACCTTTAAATACCCTCTTTCCCCGGCTTCCAGGGCTATGATTGGTTAGTCTCATTTTAAATCCAGCATTTGGTATCACCGAAGGTGAATATAACTTAAATAGTATGATGTGATTGTGTAAAATTTTAGATTACATATGTAATTTATTAATTATTTCTGATAATTTTATTAAAATAAAAATTATTTAAAGTGATAAATTGTTATATAAATTTATTATCAAAATACGACGGTCATAGTACAACACTATATAAGTGTTGAGTCGTAAAGTAGTAGATACTTCACTTATTCTTTAAACTAGTGTCCTTTGCGGCTTTATAATAAGAACCTGTCTCTGGTCATGTAATGGGCTCTTTATTAGTTTGAGAGAGAGTAGTAGCAACTTTCTTTCAGTTCCTTTCTCCTCTTTATTAGTTGTCCCCTCTGCTGTAAAGAAGAAATGGAAAAGCTGTCTGGTTTAAGCCATCTTTTTATGACGATTTTTCTGCATAACTTCTCCGCATTTATGGTTGCCCCTGCAATCACCGACGTTGCAATGTCTGCGCTCTGTCCTGGAAGAGATGAATGTTCGTTAGCCATCTACTTGACAGGATTCCAACAAGCTGTAAGTTTTCCTATAAAAAATTACTGTTGTTTCTACTTTTGTTTCTGCTTCACGTAGCTAGCACTCCGATTCTGCACCGCATGCTTCAAGATTGTGGTTTATTTTTTTTTATTTTTCACTCTTGAAAATTGTTTTACTACCATTAAACAAGGTGTTAATCTTTGATTGTTGTGTGTTAAGAGCCAAGATTGACACACTTAACACACTTTAGTATATTTTTGACATTTTTTTTCATCAACCGAGCTTATTTACAGAATTCAAGAAAATATCCTGGAATGATAGATGTTCCATTTATTTCCTGTAAAGGCAAACAACTAGGATAGCTATCCTCGACTAGTCAATATATACACTTCGATTGAAGTCTCCCATCATGTTCTAAAAAGAAAACATTAACATGCCATCGTCCTTTATAAAGTCTAGCTCAATAATCAACCTGACGAATACAGCTTTTTCTTTTTCTTTTTTTTTTTTTTGTTGAACTTTTCTTTTCATTGTTTTCTATTCCTATTTTTATTCTTTTAAACCCATATTTAGTACACTTCATTTTTTCGATAAATTTATTCATTGAGATATCGATACTACAGCTACCTAAAAACATAACATTTTAGTCTCTAAATTGCCTGTGTATCGGTTATATCAATGGTTTTTCTTATTAGAACATTTATTACGCTTATGAGTTAACATAATGAATCGTATAGTAGTAAGAATTTTATCACAAATCAAATAATTATATATACAAACTCAATATAATGTTTTTAAAATTGGATCGAAGACTGAATTGATCAGTTAGCTGGTTTTTAATTCGGTTAATTTGACTTATTCAACAAATTTGATTCAATTTAAATCAGTTTTTCTAAATAAAAAAATATATAAGTAATATTTAAAAATTAGAAAAATAATATATATGATGATGTAATAAAAAAATATCTCTAACATTCAAACTTTGAATGAAATAATATAATTTTTTGTTGATTTTTTCAAATTTAATCATTTTTTTAATTTTAATTGATTATTTTTTGATCCATAATCTAAACGGATGGATTCGAGGAATCAATCCATTTCAATTATGAAAACAATAAAAATTTAAGAGCCAACGGTTGCTATTTCACGGGTGTTCAAAGAGCGACTGAGTCTACAGGACTAGCGACAAACAAGGCCACAAGTAGAGAGTTTCCATTGTCCTATCATACGAAATTTCTCTTCAGTTTCACCACACATGCCTTTTTCGGCTCCATTTGAAACAATATTCAGAAACTTCCAATTCCCATAAATCAGAAGCGAACGCACCCCCACTTACATCATCATCCGATTCGGTAAAATTTGTGTTTGCCTCAAACAATAGTGGAAGTCGAGCCCAACAAATCCATATTTCAATTATGGGCCTAACTCCTCCAGTCAAAATCGCATCAACAGTTTTTCCTTTATTGCACAAGCATACGATCATGGCACTGCTCAACCGTCATTGTCATGCCTGCTTCGTTTGAGTGAATGGTATAAAATAAAACTAAAAAACAAAAATAAGACTTGGAAAATGGTTTGCCCATGAAAGAGTGGTGGTTAGGTTATATGTCCATTAGTGGTTGAGTAGTGTTACGACTTTATTAAGGATTTAAAATCTCAGGTTGAAATCTAAATCGAATTGGGAAATTTAAATAGAAAAGAAAAAAAGAAAACGAGTGGGTAGAGCATAACGTACTAAGCTAAAGCGGAAGTCATCTTTACGCTTTATTTACATTGACATTGTCGTCCACTACGATAGTCCACTAAATGGCAATTACCAGACTTAGAAGAAATGACAATATACTGGAGTCTCAAACCAATATGTCATATATGGAAATAATTGAGCAATGGACCTTTTTTTGCTGCTGGTTACTACTTAAGCTGTTCTCTTTATGTGAACTAGCTAAAATTTTCAAAGGAGAGAAGATAATGGAAAAGTTAAGTCATCTCTTCCTGACATTCTTTCTTTATAACTTATCAACTTTCATGGTGGTTCCGGCCATGACTGATGTTACAATATCTGTTCTTTGTCCTGGACAAGATGCGTGCTCTCTCGCCATTTTTCTCACTGGATTTCAACAAGCGGTAACATACATAAGCTTTTCTTTATTGTTGTGTCCAAATTTCGCTTTTCTCTGCCAACCAGATTAAAACCCTCTCCCCTTTGAGAGTATACTAATAAGCTTCTCTTTTAAATTGTGGGTTCGACCGTTTAAATTTGGTTATTACGACAAAATGGCGCATTATGTCGATTAACTGTGTCGTATCTTTCTGACACGAAGCTTCCAGAAATAATAAAATAAGACCGCCAAGTGTCTTCTTTTGACATTAGAAGAACCCAAATTGCCTTTACTCTTTAGTCGTCGTCACCACTACTTACTGGTCCATTACCACATTTTTATGCTGTCCAGCAAAATGTTGATAGCATGCCGGATGGCCCTTCCTGGCCCACTTGTTTTGCAACGTGTGAATTATATATGCTTTGTGGGTACATTACCTGTCATAACATTTAAATTAATTATTGTTTGCTTGATTCGCTTTAAGCATCCATTTGCAAATAAGAAAAAACAAAATCGAGGTCATGTTGATAATTGGTGATTTATGTATGCAGGTCATAGGGCTGGGGACACTGATAATGATGCCTCTGGTTGGCAATTTGTCGGACAAGTACGGAAGGAAATCTTTGCTTACTGTTCCAATAAGTCTTGCCATAATTCCCTTAGGTGATCGTATAAGCTTTTATTTTTTAATTAAATTGCTGCCGTAATCCTCTTTCATAATCCTTTGCTAGCACAGTTAGCATTTGAATGAACTAGAACTTTGTGGATAACAACTTTGAAATGTTTTGAGAATAAGCAAATAATCAACTTTGAAAGTTAGTGTGGGTCAAACCACCAAAATAATAATAATAAAAGTAATATCTTTAGTTGATAGTAGGGATAAAAATAATTTCTTTAGTTGAAAGTAGAGGAGAGCGGAAAATTCCTGCTCTATCAGAGCTGTTCCCTTGGCAGGGCGGAAAATCTCCGCGGGCTCTAATCTCTAGATGAGAGCAATGTGCCTTTTACTGTTTGGGCTGGGCCAGAGAAGCTAATTTCACAGTTGCTTCTGCTTTTGAACTGAAGCCGATTTTTCGTTCAAAAGGAGGCAGGGGACATATCGAGTAGAAGTTGCAATGATAATAAACCCATGCTCAGTTTTGACACAGATTGAAAAAAGTTAAAACTTACAAGGCAGGTTTTGTTAGCATTTTTTTAAAAATTATAAGGATATAATTAGAGATGTTGGAAAATTAATGGAGAATTTGGAATGAACTTTTTATCAGTGAGGAAGTAAGTAATTTGCACTAAGGCTAAAATAAAAACAAACAATGGCTGCAGTGACATTGGCGTACAGCAGAACGAGCTACTTCTTCTACGCATATTTGGTGCTCAAGACACTAATTGCAATGGTTTGTGAAGGAAGTGTCCACTGCCTTGCC
Organism: Omphalea diandra; assembly: GCA_949677035.1. Lineage (NCBI taxonomy): Eukaryota > Viridiplantae > Streptophyta > Magnoliopsida > Malpighiales > Euphorbiaceae > Omphalea > Omphalea diandra. The sequence continues at coordinate 4,410 of CATIWR010093042.1, read as the reverse complement.
CTCGCCTATGTGGTAAAACTCTCCTCTTTTTCTCCTTCTTATAAGGACACTTCACACGTTCAGTTTAGTTAGGTCGATGGGAATTAATTTGAAGTTTTTTTTTTTTTTTTGTATTATGCTAGGAATAAATTTTAAAATTATAGTTCATTTCGATTCTATTATTTGTAATAATTCATTAATAAAATGAGTTCTTGACTTTATTATTTTACATTATGTACAAAAACATTTAATTTGTCCGTATGAGTAGTTTAAGTGGTAAAGGTATAGACATAAAATTTGAGGAGAGCAATGTTCGAATTTCGTTTCTCCAATCTTCCTCCTTGTAAATGGAGAATCAAACTATCTTTAATACTGTAAAAAGTGTTTTTTTCTTTTTCATTACAAAATTAGAATACTTTCCTCCTTCAAAACTCACCATGAAACTTTCACGTCAACAGAATTAATAATGCTATTAGGCCAATTGCAACATTTAAAAGTTATAAGTAACATTAAGAATTGACGCAAAGATTTAAATTTTCTGAGCTATTAGGCCAATTGTTTAAATTCATAAAGAGTTCTTTTTACATCGTTTCGAAGCGATGACTACGTCCTTGCTGTTTGACCGTCTTCTAGGCGCGACAAGGAAAATTTTTTCTGCTGTCGTTTCAGTGTAGTAAAACCCTGCGGCCAGATATTAAACAGTGTTGCTTCCTCTTTCCCCCCCAAATCCTAACTATAAATTTGTTACGTTGTAAATGAATATCAGGCGGACAATGTTCCTGAGGGGCGGCGAGCTTCAGCGTTTGGGATCCTTTCAGGAATTGGATCCTCGGCGTTCGTTTGTGGAACACTCTCCGCTCGTTTTCTCTCTACTTCCGCCACTTTCCAGGTAACTTTCATTCTCTCTCTCTTTTTTAAATAAAAAATGCAGACGAATTCTTCAATTCTGTGCCTCTATTTAATCAGGTAGCGGCCTCAGTGGCAATTCTTGCCCTAGTGTACATGAAGGTTTTCCTTGAGGATTCAATCGTTGATAAAAATCTTTCTACGCCTATACTACTCGCCAATGGAAAGAGTAAAGTTGAAGACATAGAAAGTTCCAGTAAAAATGCGCACATTTTCAAATCCATGCCTTCCTTGACCGATGTGCTCTGCTTGCTCAAGAGCAGGTTAGTAGTGTGGGTGTGTGTTTCCCTTAAAAGAAAAGGTAATTTTGATTCATCATTACAAGAAATGGAAATACAATATTGTGTTGTACTTTCAGTAATTCTTTACTCTTGATATTTCGAATGTTAATTATAAATGTTCATTTACAGTGTTACATTGTCGCAAGCTGCTGTCGTTGCTTTCTTCCTTAATTTTTCAGATGGTGGCCTATTTGCTTCACTAATGGTACCTTCCTAATTTCACATAAATTACTCGTTGTGTTTCTTTTTCAGTTATAGGAAGATACAAGCTCAAAATATTCATGATGGCACTTCGAACTTAGGCTAGCTCAACTGTTTACGTTTTATTGCATGAAACTTAGATACACATAACAGGTTTTTTGCAATACTGGAGGACTGTATCCTCCAATTATTCCCGTCTTGAATAATTATCATTTGTCTGCTAAAGTATTGGACATATGTCCTAAAAATCTCCTGTTAGGTGAACTTCTTTATAAAGGACAACAACCAACCATGGTGCATTTGATGATTTATTAAAATGAGTTGATGGACCATGTTGACAAAAGGGTTGGATTCTAACCAGTAAGACAACAGGGCAGCTAGGATGTCACTTTCTTCAGCCATGTTGAAACTTATGATCAAATTCCTAGTTAAATTGTAGAGTTTTCAGTTATTAATGATCTATAGTGAACTTGGTGAGTTGCAGTTATCAATGTTCTAAGCTGACCATCAATTAGGGTTGGGAGGCAATGATAGTCCAGTAAGTTGTGGGCTGCAATAGGAGGCTCCACATAAGTATGAATCAATATATTGCTTTTAGGGAGTCATCTGAAATGCAAATCATTTCCGAAGGTTTGAAGTCCTATATATGTCTAGCCAACAGACACAAACAACTAGCATAGCTACAAGGCTGAACTGATTCAAGCCCTCATCGAAGAATGTTAAGTGTTTTACAAGTGGGCTCTGACTTTTAGTTATATTAGCCTAAGGGTGAATAGTTATTTTTGCTTCATTGCAGCAATGCGTGCTAAACCAAATCGATTATTGCTATGTGTGTAGCAGGATGTTGAAATATGATGTTCACTTCCTTTGCAGTTCTATTTAAAGGCACAATTTCACTTTAATAAGAATCAGTTTGCTGACTTAATGGTTATTTCTGGGATTGCCGGGACCATTTCACAGGTATAATTTGCATTGCTTTGTTTCAATTTACTGACAGTTTTGTGGACGTTTCTTTTGCATAGTGTTTCTTGCATTCATTTTTTGTTGATCTGATAGTTGAAGTGAATTTGCAGTTGATTCTCATGCCCATATTGATCCCTGCTTTAGGAGAGGGGAGATTGCTTTCAATAGGGCTCTTTTTTACATGTGCACATGTATGTACCTTGTTTCCATAAACGTATCATTTGTTCAAATTGCAATGACTTTACATTCATACTTCATTTATCGTGAATAGCATTACTGTCATTACTTCAGATTCCTGTTTGTGGATAATTACACTATCAACTCTTAAATACAAAGAATTATAATGATAACAATTAATATTGGCTGAGTAATTATGGCATTGCGTGCAGATGTTTCTTTACAGCATTGCGTGGGCCTCCTGGGTATGTCTTTGTTACTTACCCAGCAATTGCAAGCTTTTCTGTTTTGCGTTTTAAAATCTTTTGTTATCTCTGTGTAGACTTCCATTAATTTTACTAATTGTTTCTGGCCTATTCTTTAGTTTTTTTATATTATGTCTTAATTGCTAACATTTCAAAGCTGACAGGTCCCTTATGTTTCTTCTATGTTATCCATTTTGTTTGTGTTTTCACAACCATGTGTGAGTTTCTTACTTCATTTACCTTCAACAAATTCTAATTAGTTTTTTAAACTATAATATTTGAATGACTTCCTAAAATGATTTTCAGATGCGGACCATTGTCTCGAAGCAAGTTGGAACCTGTGAGCAGGTAAAATTTTTGGAAAGTGGAGATTTTGTCTTAACAGTTTGTCTGCACTAGATGTTCAAAAACTCTCATCTTAGAAAAACATGCATCTTTTCAATCTAAAATAAACTAAAAGATCCTGTAATTTTTTTTTAGTATTTTTCCTGACCAAGAGCATAAATGAAGAAAAAATTAAATAATGACATTTTACTCAGAGCAAGAAAGTTGATCTCCATGTGCCCCTTTTTAAGCATGCAGATCTACTTTGTTCACAAGAGTTTGCTAAGTCGCCTGCCTTTTCTACAGCCTTGTTTGTTATTAACATATTCTTTTTCTTTTTTCCAGGGGAAGGCTCAAGGATGCATTTCAGGCATAGGTTCTTTTGCCAATGTTGTCTCTCCCTTAGTGTTCTCTCCTTTAACAGGTGATTGGAAGTTTAGTTTCATATATTATCAAGCCTAAAGTGAATCCAAAAAATTAAAATAATAAGGTTGAATTGTTTTCCAGCTTTGTTCCTATCTGAAAGAGCACCATTTCATTTCCCGGGTTTCAGCATTATGTGCGCTGGATTTGCATCGGTAAGTGCAGAATATGAACTCTTGATATAGTGTTGATGATTCATTTGAAACCATAGTATTAGAGTTTCTCTAAGGAAAAACCAAGCTTGCATATAAAAGTGCGAGGGCATCCTTTGATCAACTGATCTTTCAGATCTAGGTCATATAACCTTAACAGCTTAATATTTAATCTTGAGAGTTCAGTCTGTAAATGGTCTGTGTGCCGGCATTTTGTCATAAATAGACACCATATAACGCTAAGACAAAGCCTTGAAAGAAAATATTCCTTTAGCCTAGAGGCTTTGAATTTGGTATTTTATAATTTTCTTGTTAATGTCAATTATGTTCAAAAGGTTACAAATATAAATTGTGAAAACAAACTGTTCATGAAAAAAACAGGGGAAAGGTTCCATGCGATATACAATTCTCTCCTGACTATCTTGTTGATATATATCTATTCAGGTCAAGATTGTCAAAATCGAGATTTTACCCTAAAATCGGTAGAGGACCCTAAAATCGAAATCGTAAAATCGGATCGTAAAATCGTAAGATTTTATAACATAATAAAATATCATTTTAAAATATAATTATACATATATAAAAATATAAATAAGATATTTTTTAAATTTAATACACATTACATTAAAAAAATCAAAAGAAAATATGTTCATAAAAAGATTCAAGTTCATATCTCATATCATAACATTAAAATACCTAAAAGAAATTAGTTCAAATCTATAACACATTTAAATTAATAATGCAAAATATACAAATAAA
>CATIWR010093041.1:0-36284 GCA_949677035.1 Omphalea diandra | reverse complement strand
ACACACACACACACACACACACAAATATATATATATATATATATATATATATATATATATATATATATATATATATATATATATATATATATATAAGTTTTTTAATTGTTAGTTTTATTAGTTAATCCAGTAAATTGGAATATACTATTAATAATTACTATTCATAATAACTAATAATTGGACTACTTATTAGTTATTAATTATAAATTAGTAGTAAATATTAACAATATTTTCAATTTAATAACTAATATGTAAGTTATTAGTTATTGTTTATGAAATTACTTGTTTATTTTGATTCTCAGATAATTAAAAGTGAGAAATTTAAATTTAAGTGTGCACTATTAATGATTACTACTTATACTAACTAATGCTTAGACTATTTATTAATTACTGATAGTAAATTAGTAGTAAACATTAACAATATTTTGCAATCTAATTGTTAGTTATATTTTGTTAATTATTACTTATTTATTTTGGTTGTTGAAGATTGAAAATAGGAAGTGTAATTTTTAATTGTATAATAAATTAAAGATTAAAAATTCAAATAACAGAATATTTGAAACAGTATTGAGCTGAACCTAATTAACTTAAATAATTAAATTGGACTAAACCGCTCTGAATTTGATATGGAACCGAACCAAAATTCGGCACAACATTAGTTGTGAAATTTTAGAATCTTGGAAATTTTGATTCTGTTTTTGAGATTTATAAATCCTTGTATTAGTTTATCTCTAGACTAAGTCATTTGTATTTTTTATGGCTTTCATGTTTTTTTTTTGGCTGCCTTTTAATTATTAAGGTAGTGAGAATAGTTGTTGGAGAAAATTACATTTTTATGTTCACTTGTCATAAAGCATATTGGAAAACAAAAAACTGTTAAAAAATACTGCAATTAATTAGTTTAAATATAATTTTAAATTAAGAAATAAAAAATTCTAAAAACTTTCTTAAAAATTAAAAACTCATTCCTTGCTAAGCAAAGTGCCACTCTTAAAAGGTTAATCAAGACAAATGGCAAATTCTCATTAAATATTTTTTAAGGTTGAAAATTCATATATATATATATATATATATATATATATATATGGCACTGATAGCTTTATATTCTTCCGCAGGTATCTTACAGAACAATCTATTATGAAGAAATGGCACCGATAAGCGCTGTGGAGGTGGATTTGCTACTATAGTTTCCACTTTTGAAGTCCCTTATACATCTACTTCGCGGACGGGCAAATTTTAAGAAGTCATTTTGTTCTGCGAATGCTTTGATATCGCTTACCATTTTTATTTATCCATTTGACTGCTTTAGTTGTGAACAGGGTTATTCAAAAAATGGTTCAACTTGAAACTTGCAAATATCAAAATTCCTAAAATATAAAACCAGGAAATATGTTGGATTTCAAAGTGGTCTTTTCAATTCCAAAGTTTTGCTACTGCAATTTCCTCCAGAACTAATGCTTAAAACGAATTAAAATAAGTTTTTCCATGCAATAAAAAACTACATGAGAATGATTGTCATTCAAGTTTTATAAAAATACAAATGCTTCAAGGACGACGACCACTTATAAAAAAAAAAAAAAAGAGGCAAAAAAAGGAGCCTAATAACTTCAACTCAACCGTGAATTAAAATAAGTTTTTCCATGCAATCAAAAACTACATGAGAATGATTGTCATTCAAGTCTTATAAATGATTGCCATTCAAGTTTTATAAAAATACAAATGCTTCAAGGACGACGACCACTTATCAAAAAAAAAAAAAAGAGGCAAAAAAAGGAGCCTAATAACTTCAACTCAACCGTGCTCTCTTTGTTAAATACCTCTCCCATATTGACCTCTATGCATTCCTCAAATGTGTCAAACTCCCGACTAACAGCTCAAAGATGACTTTTAAGTCCTGTGTTAGCTGCTGATATGGAGGCAGGTAGGATGAACTGGAAAAGAATCATCTTCCCCATTGGAAAAGAACATATGAAGCAAAAAGAAACTTGAAATAAATCTAAAGTGTCTGTTGGAACTTCAAAAAGTTACTGCATGAGCCAACAATATTTTAATTTTGCAGCTGCAGCAGAAGCCTGCAGTTCGCTTCAGGACTCAGTCAAGAAGCAACTTTACAAAAGCTCAACGTGAAAAATACATTCAGAAGACATGTTACCCAGAAACTCAAACTCACGTTTCCAGTTCAACATACTGACTTTATACCTTCACTTTTTCTGCAGCTTCCTTGATTTGTTCTATAGTAAAGATACCAAAGAAGTCATCATCTGTTATCGCATTTATCACTGCACGTGCAATGTCATCAACGTTAACAGGTGGTACCAAGAAGAGATCAGATGCTGGAAGATAACTTAATGGTCTGGTGAAATTTTCAGTAGCACGAAGAATTCTCTCCAATGGTTCCCCAATCAAATCTAGAGGAATCTCAATTCCGTCGACCCTCCGTTTTCCATAGATGAAACCCGGTCTTAATACAACACCTGAGGTATTCAAATTTACGAAGTCATGATCAACATGCCGCAAATACAAATTAATTTTCATTAGTCTCCTTTGCCTTCCGCCTCTTTGTGCTATTGGTTATTTAGAGCATGCTTGCATTGTTATTGCAAAAATTCAATTTTGTTTGTTAAATAATATTTTTAGGTTTTAAAAATGTTTTTAGATACTCATGAAAGTAGTTTAGTTATATTATTAACCTAATTCAATTGTTACTAGCAAAATCTTCAAATAATGGCTTCTTTCAAAATCAATTTTTTACTCATAAACTCATATTTGAAAAAAATCTATAATCAATTAAGAAAAACAATCTTCTAACTTTACTTTATAATCAGTTATTGGTAATAGCAATGCTATATCCTACCCGTAATTTAGGATCTAGATTATCCATCAAAACTCTTTATCATACAATTATAATAAGCGAATCCAATATGGACACTCATTTACTTTTCACATGACCGGCACCAGTAATCCTACATCATTATATGTCACGCAACATCTTAAAAATTTTATTCACATGGTCAGAGTCAAGAAGGCAATGTTTAGAAGGAAGTACCGGAGTTTGGATACTTGGAAAGAACTTCTGACTCTGCTTTCCTTTTGCCTGTGAAGTATCCAGACGAGAGTAAAAATGATGGTAGGTTGTAATCATGCACTGAGATCAAGATAAACTTGGGAATTCCTGCAAGAAACAGGATAATAAATAGGATTAAATAGTCAAATTACAAATTTATTTATTAATAGAACCTGTGCCAGCAAATATAGTATTAACAGGTAGAGTTAAGACTATCTTAGCCAATATGGTTTATTTTAACGAATTATTGACAGTTTACTGGTGCCATCTCTAAATTTATATTTAATTAATCTTAAATAGTATGAGATGTTGAATGCTATTAGTCTAAAATAAGTTTGCTATATTTGGCACTAGATAAAGACAACATTTTCCTCCTTTTCTTTTCTGTTCTTTTTTGTTTTGTTAAAAGAATTCATTATCCAATATTGTTCCCCTGTAATAATTATTTGTCAGCCAAGAACATTATAAAGCCTCGAATGAAAATTTTCAGCAAACATGAAGATGAACTATCATTGTTGCTCCAGAATTTCACTCCAATTCATTGACAATAAGTCAAAGTGAAAGAATTCTATAAATTATGCAATTACCATCACATCCCAAAACCAACTTTCAACTTCTCTTCCATATTCTCTTCTTATTTCCAACATCATATACACTTAAAGCCATTATATCTTGGCTACAGAACAGAACAAAATGAAACCAAGTAGTGAACATAAATAAGTCTTGACATAAAAAGAGAACAGGGCAAAAGGGAAATAGAAGCTTCATGTAGCATGAGACAAGCACAAAGTTGTGGTCACAATACAAATATCAGTATCATATTTTGATTTTCTTACAAGAATGTAACAGTTTCAATAGTTGTGTCTTTTTTTTTTTTTTTTTGCTTTCTTGATTAGCCAGACAGGGTATTAAAAATCTCTTATCCTTTTCAAGCATCCAACCTAAAAGACTGTTTATCACCTGTAATTCTTGGTTTAAGGACTAATCTTTCATCTAGTCCAATGAAACCCAAAAAATGGGGCTAGACTAAAAGTTCATTCAGAAACTGATGGAGGACAGGTTAGCAGGCAGGTTTTTTTTTTTAGCTAATTTTAGGGCTTTATTTAAAAACTAGAATAGGTAGAAATTTAGATGATCAACTAGGCTTTGCATGGACTAGGTTAAAGAAGTGGAATCAATCAAGAAAGTGCTGGTATTGGGGCTGTTTATGGTGAAATTAATTAGTAAAAAAAGCAATATGTGAATAGAATAAAATAGAGCTTAGGCGTCACATCCAAATGTCCTTGAGCCTTAGGCATCATACCCAAGGTTCAAAAGGCATCACATCATCGGATGAATTCCATCACACAACTCAAAAAGGCATAACTGCTGGAATTCTTTTATTACCTCAAAGTCTGGAAAACTATATAAACATTATAAAGCTTGGGTATAGACTCTAACTACACCTAAACCTTTAAGCTAAAGAACTTCAGAGCTAGTTCTACTCCTAAAAGGATTGGACTTACAAACCAAACTAAAAAGGAATTATTACTTTCCTAGACCAACAAGAATACTAATAAGACTTTAAAATAAATCTAAAGGTTCCCCAAGAAATCTATACAATATAACAAACCTGAAAATTACAAAATTACCCCCGAGATTAAATTACCTGAGTAGCAGTTTATTTATTTAAAAAGACTGATAAATATAATTCTAAAAGATTAGGAATTACTCTAATTTCTCTAGTAAACCCCTATTAAATCTGAACCATAATTCTAATCTTGAATCTTTGAATTCCTAGTTTGCTTCACTCTCCCTTGGTTGGTTAGATATGGAAAATTGAAATTTTTACAAATATGTATTTGCAAATTCCCTACATTTCAGTTTCCTACGTCTTTCAAAATGTCCTTCACAGGGGTATGTTGTATCATACTGATTCCCGCTTCCCATCTCATTGCTACCTTGGTTGTAACATATGAGTTTGAGAAGTTCTCTAGTGAGTCTTAAGTTCTGAGATTGAAGAGTTCTGGCGAACAAGCTTTTATTATCAAAATTCTTTTTCTAGATTTTCCAGTCAAATCCCTATAGCTAGATCCACAACCTGGGACCATAACATAATAATTTATATTTTAATTTACCTTACAATTGAGAATTCTTACCAAAATCCTTTGCAGCATTTACCGCAACAATGTTAGCCTCACCATTAATCCTTTGCATCTGTTCTTCAGTACCAAAACCTCCAAGGGTTGAAACCACTGCAGTGGCCCCAACTAGAACTTCATCCCAGTTTGCATAGAAAACATCCCCTGCATGATATGAAGACAATTCTAACATTTTGCATTAATACTGAAATTATTCATATGTAAGGTAAGCTAAAACTAAGTAAAGAATAGAATGACTGCAATATTTTTAGAACTATGCTAAGACCTTCAGAAGGCTCACAAAGTGCTCGAAGGTTGATGCAAAGCCTTAATCATTAAGTCCTATTTTACCCAGTTAATTGTGTGCATCAAGTATAGGGGACAAGATAAATCTAGCTAATTGGATCACAATATTCCATATTCTTTCCAGCATAATGTTCTTGTTCACTTAGCAGAATAACACGTACAGTTCAATTAACAGAACAATAATTGCAATCATGCTGATTGGTGACTGATGCTAGTGCTAGTTCTGAGGCAGTATTTCCCACAAAAAATCAGCAACTACAGCATCTTTAATCACATCCATTTGAAGCATGAGCTAAATGAGGAAAGAAGAATAAATTCATGACAGAACTAGCAGTAGCAACATGGTGAAATGTGTCAACAGTTCTGGAGGGAGGAACGAGTAAATCAGTTAATGCCTTCAGCTGATTTCACAAATGCATAATTTTTATATCAAATATCATAATGACACGGAGATAATGTTAGTGAATTTCATGGCATTGCAGAGGAAGTGGCTTTAATGATATATCTTCACAACAATAATCAGTAGCAGTTATTAGATTTCAAAATTAACATATATGCATTTTCAATCAACTTTTGATAATAGTTAAATAGCAAAGTTAACTTTCATTCTTTCAATTGACATGATTGATTTCACAGGGAATAGAATGGTTTATGAACTAACATTTAAATATATGGTCACAAAAAAAAAAAAAAAAACTTGTCAGAGCCCTATATTTCCTGATGTTCAGACAGAATGAGGTTTATAGGTACTAACTGAACAACTAAATGTCAGCACTGCCACCGATGATCTCCATTTCCAAGGGAATAATACAAATAATGTTGCCTCATAAAATGGGCAAAATATACAAGGAATTGGCTGTTCAGACTGACCATATCAGGACTACTTCCTCTGCATTGCTACAAATTTTCAAGGCAAATTACTATATCTCTCACTACCTGTCAGATATATATTCTCACCCTTTATTGCACTACTGTTGGTTTAATAATAGCAGTGGCAATGTGCTCAAGAGTGCATTAAGAAAAGAACATGCCTGGTATCCAGTTAACTTGATCTACCCATGAACCAGGGTAAGTAGGCCGCCCAGACCTGAAAAATGATCACAGCTTCATGTCTCCAAAAATGAAGAAAACAAGAAGAAAGAGCAATAGTTTTGACAAAGTTTCTTAGTCATTAAGATTCGAATAGTTGCACTCAGGACAGTTACACATGAAAGTAAATAATAGCAAGTCCATGAAGATAAAAGTAGAAATGCATGCCAGTTGTTTGAAACATATCTCGAACCTGCTTAAGCTTATAACCTCTATGCCCTTGGACACAGCAGCCTTGCATATTGCAGAACCAACAAAACCACTGCCTCCTATGACTACAACCTACTAAGGAAAAGCATGCTGGTAAAATTCTTTCAGCTAAAGTGCCGACAGATGAAATAAATTCTGCACAAGAAAATAAGACAGTGATGAGCCCTAAAATTAGTACCCGTTCAGTTTTCACATCTGCAACAACATCAATTGTAGGAGATTGGAAATCATTCTTTACATTTGCTTCTGAATAGTTGCACCTGACACGAAACTTACAAAAGCTGAAAGCACATTGAAAAAACACATCAGTTTATAGTTTCAGTCTAAAATCACAATGTATGAAAATGAGAAATTTGAGTAGACCACAAAAACAGAAAAATCTGCAAATATCACATTCAATTTCTATGAAATGATGTGCTTAACTGTCTCGTTGCTGAGGCTTATGATAGAAATCGTGAATTGGAAAAGCAAAATAACAGTGCTGACTAACATGATAATATTGCTGCCATATATACATAACAATTCTTCCTGAAATACACTGACAGACTAGGTAGATTATCACTGCATCCTTTATCCTGTGAATTGTTGAGTAAAAAAAAACAAAGGTACAGTTATGTATCGAGAAAGATGGATTGCACACTCATATGAGAACAAGGCATGTCATCCATTTGAGAGTATCAAACAATTCCCAGAAAAGCACAATTAATGTTGTTTTCCTTCATTTCCCAACTGATTATTGTTTTATTGTGAACACCATATTATCTTCTATGCTACATACCATCCACCAGAGAGACAGCATATAAAAATCACCATCATAGATTATAAATTGACTTTAGTGACTTTCTTGCACCTCCACAAAACAAAATTCAACATTACCAATTAACTACTGTTGCATCTCGAAAGTTCACATCTCAAGTTTACAATCTACCCCCTTAAGCTATTTTAATGCAAATGAATTTGAGACCTATAAAGCTGACGATGGTTCCATGGATAGATACTTCTCAAGGCTCCACATGTCAAAAGATCAACTTATGGAGAATTTAGTTACATAACTGAACAGCATCGTGCAGGTAAGCATATAAAATTAAAAGCTCTAAAATATAAAAATATTATCAAACAAATTATTTCTTTACTTCGAGAATAGACTATTTTGGCTTACTGTCAATTGAATTTGGTTCACATGATATCAGCAAATCTTTTCTCTTAATTTTTAAAATAAATTTTAAATTAATAAAATTTTTTGATTTTTTTATCAAATTATTTTTTAAAAAAATAAATAAAAATTTTCAAATCAAGGAATCATTATTAATAAAATTTGAATTCTTTTGAATTTTTTTATATTTCGAGTTTCCCATAGGAGCGAAAATAATCTGGGTTCCTGATAAAAGAATTTAAGAAAAAAAAAAAAACACCAGAAACAACTGCGCTTCGCACATAAAATCAAAATTATAAAATTAATACAAAATCGATCCGAATACCGTTTATGAAAATGCGAACTTATCCGGATTGGAAACGAAGCTCGATAAATAGAGGAAGAAGATGGAAGCGTTGAAATACTACAACATGCTCGAAACGACGTCATTTCCGTTACCTCTCTCTCTCTCTCTCTCTCTTCCCTCCGGTTCAACACGCCTGCAAGCGGTGATATTTGTACTGTACAACCGCACTAACCAACCAAAATAATAATAACATTAATAATAATAATAATAATAATAATAAACAAATTACAAAAAATTAAAATAACGAAATGACAAAAATAGCCCCCAAAAGACTAAACGCATGCGTTTTGGCATATTAATCAACAATCGCTAATATCATTAACACTGTGCAAAGAAAGGTCTAGTATTGTGGTTGAGAATAATGGCGAGATCGTCGAGCACAGAGGCTCAAGCTCTTTTCAACTCTCTTCGCTCTGCTTATGCGGCGACTCCTACTACCTTGAAGGTCTCTTTCTCTCTCCCTTCAGGCACACAAACTCATATATTAAGAGAATAAATTTGTTTTGAACTCTTTTGGTGGTGCAGATCATCGATCTATATGTGGGTTTTGCGGTTTTCACCGCTTTGATCCAGGTTTCTATTTCTTCTCCTCATTTATCTGTTAGTTAATATTCATAGACCTGCCGCTTATATTTAGCAAATTTAAGGAGAGTGGATGGCGAGAAGCTGCATCTTAGCCTTTGTGAGTTGATCATTTAGGATTCCGTGTGTCCTAGCTTAGTGATTAAATATAATATGGTGTTACAGAATTTTTTTTATTTTTTTCGCTGCAATTTTTCAGCGGTTGGACTACAAATATCTTTGATCAGCAATATAAAACATAGAAAACTTCAATGAGAGCTAGAAACAAAGAAGAAACCACTGTTCGATGTGAGAGATGGATAAGCTCACAAGCGCATACGGAAGGAAGAGATCTGCCAATAAATACTTAGCTAATGGGAGAAACATAGACCAGCCATTAACATCCTTATAAATACTTCGTTGGCCTTGCTAGGAACTAGAAAATTAATTAAAATGTTGCATGGCTTCAAATCAGATTCAGTAAGTGGCTAATTTTCATTTTTAATGGTCTAGTTGGTAGTTTGCCTATATCATGGTTTTAAATATTGGTGATACGGAACCATTTCAGCTGTTTCATAATTGGTATTTGGGGGAGGTTATATGTTATTTACACTGATTGAATAAGTGATTTATATGAAAAACTAAAAACATCTATTTATGATACTAGGTTTTGGTCCCTAAAAATAATGATGGGTGGTGATTGATTATTTTTTTTGTTTTCATCATTTTGATAATGGTCTAAAAAATTTCGTGATAGTGACAATAATTTCAGACTGATTCAATTTGATTTAGTTTGAATCCGAATCACTTTTTCTGTTACCATTATAGTAATATTTCCATTATGTAAAATGGTGCATATAAAAGGATTGGCATGTGACACTTGATGTGTCAAAAATATGCTTATTGATTCTCCTTAATTATGGTTTTGCCATTCGACAATTATAAGATTATATTTCTATCTTTTTTTTAGTGTTTTCCCTCTCTTTACATATATATATATATATATATATATATTTGTTATTACAGCCTTATTATATAATATATTTTAGTTATGATAGTGTTTCCATTAATCCTTATTGACTATCCTTAAGTACAATTTTGCCATTTTATTGTATCAATTATAAGTTCAAATTTCTTTCCCAGGCCCCTCCTCCCCTAACCCACCCCCACCCCCATTTAATATATTTTAGTTATGCATAGTTAAATTTACGTTCACTACTTGTGACTTGCCTATAACTGTAGACTTAAATTTCTTGATTTATTGATAGTGATGATGATATTTGTTATACAGCTAGTACACATAAGAATCCATTCATTTGTTTTTTCAGGCTCATGATTTAACTGTTTATGGATGGTGTGCATTAGCGAATGCTTATGATTTTGTAGGTCTCGTAATTTTGTGTGGAAGAAGTAAAACTTTGTTAAATGGTAAATCGAAGAATGAAAGACTTATTAGGAGAAGTGGTACATGTATATGTGTTAGTTGGACATGTGAATATGCTTGGTCCTTTGGTTTGTTAGAAGTCCTAATAGGATGTACTTTGAATTGCTATGTTCACAATTTCCAATAAGATAATAAACACATAACCATTGAAGTTGTATGAATCATAAAACTTACAGTTAATTAGACAAAGAGTAGAATTAATAAGCAGTAGCGTCAATTTAATTAGAAGAAGCAATAATTGAAAGCAACAATAGTTGATAAAAACAACAATCTTCTGAATAGAAAGAGTGGTTTGGATAGAAAAGCCCCTAATACGATATATAAAGATAAATAATCCTTGTACAAATAGAAAAAGGATTTATTATTTTTGTTGGTTGTGAAGTACATGACTTTTTTAATTTCAAATTATAAAAGGAGTATATCTTAAATTATAAGGTATCCAAATGGAAAAGGGATATTTTTGTTTATAAATTTCCATATAATTTTTTATCTTAATATGTTTAATGAATTCGAGATCAGTTTTGACATATTATTGACAATTCATTAGCTTTATAAGTTGAATAAATATCTGAAAATATTGAAATTTTTCTTTCAATAAGTTCAAGTTTCATTGTTTACTGTAGGAGTTAACAATTTGAACTTCCAATCTTGGAAGAACTTATTTGTCTTTTTTTTTTTTTACTGTAAAAAAATTTGTAGTAAATAGTAATTGGAATGCATAGCAACGCTTTTTTCTCTAGCTATTTTTCACATGATTCTTTTTTCTTTTCCCCCTTTTCTCATTTAGCTTTACTATAAAATTTAAATACAACTTTTTTTGAAAGGTAATATAGTATTTTTTTTTAAAAAAGCATGTCTTTATTTTTTTAGCTATATGTATATGTTCTCTCTCAATCCATATATATATATATATATATAGAGAGAGAGAGAGAGAGAGAGAGTGTTATGTACGCTTATAGCATATATTGAACGATGAATTTCTTATATATTATACTCCAAAAATAGAAGAAAGAAAATGAAATTATATATAAACACACATACACACTCACGCTCGCGCATGAAAAATTTCTCCATGGAGGTTGTTTATCAATATAATAGCTGTGAATAAATAAATAATTTTAAAAAATATAAGTTCTATAGACTTTCCAATGATACTTTGTATGCATAAAATGGATTTAAACATAAGAAGCAATAAATTTTTGAACTATAAGCGAAAAATAAGCAAAAAAGTATATGTGGGATTGGGACCCAATCCTTTCCTGTCATAATCATGTTGACATATGATGAAATGTTTTTAGACATGCATTCACTTAAAATTTGTCCAGAATAAATTTGTAATTTTTATAATATTTAAAAGATAGGTTAGCAACAAAATATTGGTTGTGTTTGTATTTTTGATGCAAAAGTTAACCATGTCTTGTAATTCTTCTATGAAATGGGTTATGTTTATTGTGAGTTTACGACTGTGTGTCACTCCCATTATTATATGAATATAACCAGTTAATCCTTGTCCCATGCACGCATTTCAGAATATCTCAGCGAAAGGTTGCTGCATATCCTCACATACTGGATGATAGAATTATTATCTTATTCACTGTTCATTGTTGAATTTTTTCTTAATGATTTGATGTAGCTTTTTGTAGGATAATTTTGCTTTTACTTTGTGTTCATTGCTTAATTTTCTATTAATTTTTATATGTCTGTATGGTATGCAACAGCTGAATGGCATCCTTAAATAAATATTGATGGAGACCTGTTAAGCATATATGAGAATTCATTGAATTGCTGCAAAGAGTGATGCATTTAACTCCAATTTTAATGGGACAGTAAGATCTTGTTTTAATTCTATCAGATGCCCGAACACCACTTGAGATTTAGATTTTATGGAGAAAGTCGCTACCAGCAAATGGTTTAAGCCATGAAATTTTGTTTGCACTCCCCTTTTTTGGATCATACATGTGATTAAATCATTGTGTGAATAATTTTTTATGTTGTCTATTCAATTAATATTTGATCACAGATTTTCGTGTACGGATCTGAGGCATTTTTTAATTGTTTTGCTGTTTAACAGGTAGCTTACATGGCTATTGTTGGATCATTTCCATTCAATTCATTTCTATCAGGAGTACTTTCTTGTGTGGGCACAGCAGTCCTTGCTGGTAAGTGGGTAGCACGGTTTCAGTTTACATTGGAAATATGGGCTTTAAATGAATTTTTTTCTTTTGTCACAGTTTGTCTCCGAATCCAGGTAAACAAGGAAAACAAGGAATTCAAGGTAAGATTGTTGTACTGTTAAACTTGCGCTCCCATTAGCTACTGAGAAAAATGGACAAATTTAAGATGGAACTATTTCCTTCCTCATCTGCTCCTTCCCCAACTTCCAGGGCCGCGAGGGTGTAATTAGACTAACGTCTGTTGCTTTTTCCTCCTAATTTCTACAGTCAAATAATTGGATGTTTCATCAAATTACAGGATTTGCCTCCAGAGCGTGCTTTTGCTGATTTTGTCCTCTGCAACTTGGTGCTTCACTTGGTGATTATGAATTTCCTTGGTTAATTTTTCGCCTTTTTGATCTACAGGATATTTGTCCATTTGCTGGATGCCCATTTCCAGGATCTGTAACTGTGAGACTTTAGTTATGAAGTAGTTACCTGTCATCAATGCAACTAATTTTGTTCGGATCACCATATGGAAATGTTGAATTGCTGGACTTTCTTATTATTGAGTTGTTTAACTCAGCAATTTATCCGCCACATCTCCCTCTTTCTTATATTTTAATCCTTGTCGGGATGTTAGTCATGCGGGAGTAAACATGCAGTTAAACTTCTGGGAAGCTCGATTATGAATAATGCCAATTGGTTGAGAAATAAAACTCGTGCATCCAATTAAATTAAATGATTTACGCAGGGCTTCAATGCATATTTGATACCGGGGAAGACATATAAAAGCACCTTACAGTTTTAAGCGTTATTTTTGTTTGGTCTCCGATTTTATTTTGTCATTTCGATACTGTGTGATTTGCTTGGCTGATCAAATGAGGGAGGTGCGGGTGGAGTAAGGTCGTCTGCAGCGTTTGACATAGCTTCACACTTGGATTTGTGCACGTGGCATAGTTGCATACTTCTGGTGTGTTTTGTTTTGGATTCTGATCTTAGTTTTCTGTGTTTTTTTTTTTAATTTGAAAATTAAAATTATTATTAAATATATTTTTAATTCTTTTTTGAAAAAGATACAATTAGATTGTTAAGAACATAAAGGTTTTGTTTCGAACAAATTATACAAGAAAAGAAATAAAAATAATTTTAATAGAAAATTTTTATTTAGTGATAGAATTTTATTGAATGAAACAAAATTTAAATTGGTATTCTCTGGGGAATAAATGTATAATGACTATAAATTATTTATTTCTTTAAATATTCTTGCTTATTTAAAGCAGCTGATTTCCTTGCTTCGGAGGTCGTTCGTCATGCTCAGGGATTGAATACCTTCCTTCAGGCTGCTATGGCGTTGCAGCATTTCTTGGATGATGATAGGATTGGCACAACTAGGCCAAAAAGAATCTCTGAAGAGATACTTTGAGTCATCGTTTGGTGTTTTGGTTTGTTTTTATGGGTCATCCTCCTCCTAAGGATTAAAAAAAAAGTAATTTTTATCTATTTTTTAATTAAAATGAATTTTCTTAAGATCTTATATCTTTTGATTTAATTTAATTTTTTCATCAAATGATTTTTTAAATGATAGATTTGAAATTATAAACATTCAAAATAAGAAAATTTTAAAATGAATTTGTTTATTTAATTTTTCAAAATCTGAGTTTTCAAATAGGGTTAAAAATAGTTTTTATCTTATTTTCCTAATTTTTAAATTTTCAAATATAAATTTAAAATCATATTAAAAAAGATTGAACAACTTTTGGGATTTTTAAAATTAAGGTTATGTTTATTTTAGCTGTTGCTAGTTATTATTAATAATGAGTATGAGACTCGAAGATTTTCAAATTAAACTAAATCAGAATTGAAAATCTCCTATTTGAAGAGTGAATTGTACCTTTTTTTAATCGAGATAGTATTGAAGAATATATATATATATATATAAGTTTTACTATTTAAACCACTCAATTAGTATATGCTATTACTAATTACTACTCTTAATAAATAATAATTAGATTTTCTTCTATACGATAAATCGTCATCTCATAGCACTACCACAACACCAATTCTTGTTATTTTTCCGGGCCCTCATGCCATGACTTCGACTTTGAATTGGCACTAGACTGAAACTAGTTATTAATTGTAAATTAGTAGTAAATGTTAAAAATAATTTCAATTTATTATCATTTATTTATTTTAGTTATTGAAGGATTAAAAGTGAAAAGCGTAAAATTTATTTTATTTTAGATTAAAAATAAAAAAGATTAATTTTTAATAAATTAAAATAACCAAAAATGTATTGAACCAAACCTAATGTTCTCGAAGAACTATAAAATCGAATTGAATTGTTTGGAATTTATATAGATCCAATAAAAAATTTGAGATAGTATTGGTTCTTTATTTTTAAAAATTTCAAAATTTTGGTATGGTCTTGGAGATTTATAAATCTCCGATTTAGATTGAATCGTGTTCATCCTTTGTTATTATTATTGGTTGTTGTTCTTTATTATTGATTATTTATAACTAGTTATCGATTGATATTAAATATTTGATAAAATTACTATTATTAATTGTTATTTATACATATAATTATTTATATAAATATAAATTTTAAATAAACAAATAAATAAAATTTCAAGACATATTTATCTTTTTATCTATAAAAGTAGCATCAATTAGTAAAAAGTTTCAAAAGACATAATTTTGTGAAGTGGAGCTGTTAGATAGTTTATCAATTATAAGCTTCTGTTTTTGAATTGTAATTGGTGCGGGAATTAAATGTAAATTATATAATTTTTACAAGTTGAGGCTCCATTTATTTTGTGAAAAAGATTAACAAATATATTTTTTTTGCATTTTTTAAGATTAAATACTCCGATCATCTAGAATTTTTCATATTAAACTATTTAGTCTTATATTTTCAAAAATTATATTTAAACAACTTTATATTTTGATTTCGTTAAATTATATTATCATTTTTTTTAAATTTTCAATCTTTTTTCAGCTAGTCAAAGTATAAAAATCAAAATAAGTAAATTTTTTTGATAAATACCAAAAATACCCTTATCTTAAGAAACCTCATTTTCCCTTAATCAATACAAAGGAAAGTTGTAAAGGAAGAAGAACAAAGATCTTAAGAAGCCTTAGATCAAACCCTAAAACAAACTCAAGCCCACCAAGGCCTAAAACTCAAAAATGTCGACCATTGTTTGAATAGTTGTATGGCCAAGTCAATTGGTTGTACAACCATCTACTTATATGTACAAGTATAAAACTCTAGTCAGAAAAACATTTTAGAACTTTGTCCCTTATAACGCCCTTGGCTATACAAAGCAATATGAATAATTTCAGAATATTCTTGGCTTTTCTGTTATGAGTCGATAATAAAATGAAACTAGAGTTATTGTAGCTCTAGTAAACCCTTCTATCATCTATAAATCCCCTCTCATTTGAAGAGGAGGAAAAGGCTTGAAAAAACCTAGTGTTACTTTGCCAAAATGTCCACGCAAACGCCCTAAACACACATAATACAAAACCCTAATTCATTAATACAAAGATCTAAGGTAGTCTAAGGCCTTTTTATTTGAATTTGCACACAAGCCATTACATTTTTTTAGGATAAAAAAAAATAATGCTTCCGAAGGCAAGGGAATCATCAAAGTATACTTAAAGCATTTGGGTGGCGTCCCCCCTTCTTCCCTTTCTTCTTTTCTTTTTCATTTTCAAAATACTAGTCATTGAGGACTGTACATACCAATTTGTGATATGTACAAACCTCTAAATAGGTTGTACATATCCTCAGTTGGTGTGCGCAACCTATTTTGACTAAGATCATAGACTTTTTTCACTTTCTTCTCCATACTACCCTTTTTTTCTTTCAAGGTTTCTTAGAATTTCTAAGGGGTTCTAATGATAGAGTATGGGGAGGTCTTGATACCTATGCTCCATATTTCACAAACAAATGAAGTTATGACCTATAGAAAGTTCTAATTTTTCCCTTTTTTTCTTTGATTTTAGAGTTTCAAATAACCTTTTTTCCTTAATTTCTTTTTTTTTTTCTATGAACAAGTATTCTATTTTGAAGGTTTTATGATTATGATTAAGAGATGGATTCATTATCCCAAGGACCTTATGTGCTATTACCTTTTTATGCTTTTAAGTTAATGCATGCTTCATACATTAGAAGTCTTGACCATAAAAGGGATTATGGTTAGCTTTCTATCTTGTTCGTGAATTCCATTTCTTTAAGGGTGATCACATGAGTAAGTTTGGGGGTAAAAGATTAGTTCTTAGTGATCCCATTTTTTGTCATATTCCATGATTAATTTGTCATGCATACTTTAGCCTTTTGAAAGTTTCTATGTAAATATGTAGGTATCCTAGTCATGGCATGGTTAGTGGTACCTATGATGATGCTTTGGCTTATTTGAGTAAGATATGGAGTGAGGGTGCAACCATCCTAGGACCTTCATATGATGATTTGATGATTTCCCTAAGGCCAAAACCATCCTCTACATGCATTTGCATATCACAATCATTTCATGCATTATTATTCATGTTTATGTGCTTATGTTTTACCTATTGTTGTTATCATCTTTTATGCATTTATGTGATGTTAAAGTGATGATTAACCTTGGACTTAGGTTTTGACTCAATCCCCTTTGACTTGGAGATTTGGTGAGATTCTTTACTTAAATTCCATTTTATTTTGTTTATTTCATTATCTTTTCTCTTTGGTGGCAACTAACATGCATATTCTCTGTATAGGTGGTATAGGGGATATGATAAGTCCCATTATGCATGATTATGATTGATTGATATGCATGACCCCCCCTCCGCTGCCCATTTGATAATACATGCCCCCTTCTCCTTTAGTGTTGTTATAATGCCTTGATGATGATGTGCTTAATTGAGATGCGCTAGAAACAGGCTCAGAGGTATTAACCAGACTAATTAATAATAAGGATAAAATGGTAAAAAGTGAACCAAAGATATCTGAAGGTCAAATCCCTGTATTTAGGTGGTTTTGAGGTGCCTAACCATTTTCCCAAGCCATACCTATTAGACTAGGTTGGTTAAACCTAAGTCATGAACCTCTTTTATCTTGACAGTAGAGATTGATCAGTTCTAATATTTTCATCAAGTGTTGTTTTGCGATTTATAAGATAGTGTTTCAATTGGAAGTTGGATGGAAATCGAAATCTCCAACCTTGTGAAGGTCATTCAAATGCGTAGCCTGTATCCCCTAAATCGCGATCACGAATCAACTAAAAAGATAAATGGAGTGAGGCCAGAGGAATTTACGGGTGAATTCATAGTCGCGACTTAGCTGAAGGAAATGAGCTTGAGTAATAGAGGAATTCGTGTGGCTATAGCGTCCTATGTCGCGACCGCAAATTTCGTAGTGACAAAAGAGGGAACCAAACCCACAGCCATAACACGCCAAGTGTTCAAGATAACTATTTTATATCAAAAGTCATGAGGGCGAATTGTTGGTCGCGACTGCGACTCAAGAAGTTGTAATTTCCTCATTAAATAGATAAATTCACGGTTTCAGTCACGCCTAAGGCAAAGACAACTAGCGACTGCGACTTTTAAGTAACAGGTAGAATACAACGACTATTTTTTCTTGGACAACCGATGGATCAAGGACACATGGACTAGTCGTTACACACAAAATGAGATTTTCTATCACAATTTTTGGCTCTTCAGTGCAAATTGAAAATTCACGACTGTGAACTACTAGTAGCGACTGCGATTGCGACTGCGACTTACGCCTGATAAGCATTTCATGCAAAATCTAGCACAACTTGGAGATTTAGGGATAGTTTTAGAGTAACGTCTCTTTGGTGGATGTGGGCTATAAATATAGTTTTAAAGTAACGTCTCTTTGGTGGATGTGGGCTATAAATACTCCACCAAACAGATGTAAATGCAAGAGAATTCAATTGATTGTAACCAAACTCTTGCAAATTTGCTACTCATTATTTTACTTCTTTAATGTGTTATTGATTATTTGGTATTGGCAATAAACACCATTGTAAATAGGTTAAGAGTTAGCCTAGATTCTAAAACTCTTATAAGAGGTTGAAGTGTGAGCCTAGAAAACACAAGTTATAAGGTTTTTTGTGTGAGACATAAACATAAGGTGTATAAGTTTGGTGTGAGCTTAGAAACACCAGTTTAGTTAAGTGAAATACCCAATTGTATCGAATTAAGGAGTGGATGTAGGGTTCGTTAACACCCAAACTACTATAAACCTTTGTATTGATTATTCTCATCTATTTCTTCATTTTCTAAACTCATTAACCTTCCTTTTTAATTTTTAATTAAACATCAATTCAACCCCCCCTTCTTGGTGCCCTAAGCCAATAAGTGGTATCAGAGCCAAGTCTCACTAAAAAGCTTAATTGTGTGAGTAAAGATCATGTCACAAAAAGGAATCCACACTCACCTCAAGCTAGATTTCGATAGAGTAGACTATACTCATTGGAAGTATAAGATGAAAATCTATCTAGATACAAAAGTGGTAGATCTATGGGATATTATTGCCAATGAGTGGAAGCCACCTACCAAAGTAATGGATGAAAGTGAGGAGCTAATCCCTAGATAGGAGTAGGTTGAAGCACACAGAAGATCTAATGGCAAAAATAAAAGAGCTATGACAATCCTTCTAAGTTCTCTTTCAAAAGAAGAAATTGGAAGGGTCCAACATTGCCTTACTACTCATGGTATTTGGAAGGCTTTGGAGAACTATCATGAGGGCACCACCTTGGTGAAATCCAACAGACTCGAAATCTAAGTGACAGAGTAAGAGCTATTCATGATGAAGGAGGAAGAAAGCATAATTGATATGACAAATCGGCTCCTTGCTATTGTCACCAACATGAAGAAGTTTGGGAGGGTTCTCACCAACCATGAGGTAAATTCTAAAATTTTGAAATCTTTACCTTTTGAAAAATTTGGTGCTAGAGTGTGTAGTATCCAAGAATCCAACTCAGAGATAGGAAAGGTGCCAACAGATGTCTTAATAAGCAAATTCTTGACTCATGAGTTAGCCTTAAAGAAGGATGAAGAAATGAAAAGAATGAAGGGTCAAGGAGAAAAATCAAAAAAATAAGAAAGGAAGACCTTGACACTCAAATCTTCATCTAAGCAGAAGGAAGTGGAAGTAGCCTCAAGTGAAGAAGAGAGTGACAAGGAGGGTGAGGAACTTGTAATGCTTTATAGAAGAACTAAGGAGCTGATTAGAAGAAGAAAAGAAAGAAGAAACTTTAAGAAAACAACTCCATCTCCCAAAGAGAGATCAAATGATATCACTTGCTATGAATGTGGCAAGCAAGGCCATATCAAATATGATTGCCCTAAGTTAAAAAAGAAGAAAAAGAAAGGGGACAAAGAAAAAAGAAAGAGCTTCAAAGCCACTTGGGATGATAGCTCAAGTGAAGAAGATGAAGTGGAAAAGGTTGCAAACCTTTGCTTTATGGCTCAAGAGGATTCACCTAATGAGATAGGCTCTTCACCTTACTATTATTCTAAATTAGATGAATTAGATGATGTGGATGATGAGCTTTTAGAAACTCTCACCATGAAATGTGACAAGTATAAGTCATAAATGAAAACTTATAAAAAAAGTACACTAAATTAGAGGATGAATTTAAATCCCTAAATAGTATTGTAAGTGAATTGATGGCTTCAAATGAAGAACTTAAAAGTCTATATAGAATATTTCCAAGTCATTTTCATCTCTAATTTCATTAAGAAAAGAGAATGATTGTTTAAAAGGAGAAGTCATTGAGCTTAAAAACTCTATTCTAAGTTCCATAAGGGTAAAAAAGCTTTGGATACACTCATAGTATCATAAAGACCTCCATTGATTAGGCATGGTCTAGGCTTTAATGGAGCCTCTTCTTCTACACCTTCATCCACAACTTTCATCAAGGCCTTAACACCTCAAACTTCAAGTATTGAGGTTGTTGGAAAGAAAAGTGCCTAAGGCATTAAACCCTCATTGCCTAAGGGCAAAGGAAATGTGCAAAAAGGCCTTAAGTCTACTTCTAAGAAGGCTAACCATGCATACATGTACCATAAAAGACATGTTAATTCTAACACATACGAAAAATGCACACCTACACCTATGCATACATGTTCATGCTCTCACACATCATATTGGTATGAGAAAACCCCCTACTCATACCAAGTCAATGAATTAGAGAAAGACATATAAGTCTAAACTCCAATGTCATTATTGCATGAGGTATGGACACATAAATGTTTATTATTTCATAAGGAAGGCTCATCTGAAGTTGGATGATCCTTTAAAACCTAACCCATTAAGACCCAAGTATACTTGGGTACTAAAGCAAAGATGATTTGTTTGTGTTGTGTAAGGGTGTTTAACGACCACCAATGAAGCAAATGATTA
Source organism: Omphalea diandra (assembly GCA_949677035.1). NCBI lineage: Eukaryota > Viridiplantae > Streptophyta > Magnoliopsida > Malpighiales > Euphorbiaceae > Omphalea > Omphalea diandra. The sequence continues at coordinate 15,416 of CATIWR010093041.1, read as the reverse complement.
GCATATGGATAGTGGATGCTCAAAGCACATGATGGGCAATAAGAAGCAATTCATGGCCTTAAAGGAAAAAGAAAGTGGTACTGTCACATTTGGTAACAATACTAAGGGTAAGGTAATTGGCATTAAGAGCATTGGTAAGAATGGTTGTTCTTAAATTAATGATGTTTTACTTGTTGATGGCTTGCAACATAATTTGCTTAGTATAAGTCAATTATGTGACAAAGGTAATAAAGTCACCTTTGACCCTAGAGAATGCCGAGTTGCCACTTTAGTGGATAACAAGGTAGTTCTCAAGGGTGAAAGGAAAGACAATACCTATCTAATTAACTTAGACAATTTGGCTAACCAATCTTTTAAGTGTCTTGTGTCTCTTAGTAGTGAAGCTTGGTTTTGGTATAGAAGGCTTGGACATGTTAGCATGGAGCTCTTGCAAAACTTATCAAAAGGAAAGCTAGTGGAAGGTCTTCCAAAGCTAAAGTTTTTTAGAGACAAGACATGTGGTCCTTGCTAAATGAGGAAGCAATATCAATCTTCCTTCAAAGCAAAGAATATTGTAAGTACATCAATACCTCTTCAATTAATTCATATGGACTTGATAGGACCTATTAGGAGTGCTAGTTTAGGTGGGAAACATTATGCACTGATCCTAGTTGATGATTACTCTAGGTTTACTTGGGTGTCTTTTCTAGCTCATAAGTATGATACTTTTGATGCTTTTAAAAGTTTTGCAAAAACAATTCAAAATGAAAAATGTTACTTCATTTCTTCAATAAGAAGTGACCATGGAAAGGAATTTCAAAATGAGTTTTTTGAATCTTATTGCTAAGAGAATGAGATTTTTCACAACTTTTCAACTCCTAAAACACCACAACAAAATCATGTTATATAGAGAGGAAAATTAGAACAGTAGTAAAGATGGCTAGAACTATGCTCAATGAGTATTCTTTGCCAAAATACTTTTGGGCCGAATCTATCAATACTTCGTGTTATATTGTAAATTGAGTTTTCAAAAGACCCATTCTCAATAAAACTTCTTATGAGCTACAGAATGGTTTAAGGCCTAAGATATCATATCTAAGAGTATTTGGATGTAACTGCTATATATTGAATACCAAGGATAATCTTGGGAAATTTGACTCAAAAACTAATAAGGGCATATTCTTAGGTTATTCCACCACTAACAACACCTATAGGGTCTTTAATAAGAGTTCAATGGTTGTTGAAGAGTCTATGCATGTTGTATTTGATAAATTCAGTAAGCTTGATCTTGGGAAAAATTCTTTTGTTGATAATCTTATATGTGACTTTGAGAAATTGGAATTAGAGCACACTACAAGAGAGGAAGACAAGGATAATGATGAGGATAAATCTTCAAAAGTAAATAAAGAACCACAACATCAATAATAAGAATTGCCAAGTCAAGATCTACCCAAGGATTGGGGATTCTCCAAGCGTCATCCCAAAGATTTAATCATTGGTGATACTTTAAAGGGTGTGAGTACTAGATCTCAACTTTACATTTTAGATAATAATCTTGCCTTTATTTCTCATTTTGAGCCAAAATCTATTAATGAGGCTCTTAATGATGAGAGTTGGGTGATTGCAATTCAGAAGTAACTTAACCAATTTGAGAGAAATAATGTGTGGGAACTTGTTTCTAGGCTTAAGGAACAACCAATTATAGGTTGCAAGTGGTTGTTTAGGAACAAGTTAGATGAACAAGGGTTCATCACTAGGAATAAGACTAGATTGGTTGTAAAAGGTTACAACTAAGAGAAAGGCATAGACTATGATGAAACATATGCCTCCGCAACAAAGTTAGAGGCCATTAGGATTCTTTTGGCTTATGCGTGTCATATGAATTTTAAACTTTTCAAATGGATGTCAAGAGTGCTTTTCTAAATGGTGTCATTGAGAAGGAAGTGTATATTAAACAACTTCCTAGTTTTGAATCTCATAGTTTTTCAAATTATATTTTTAAATTGAATAGAGCCTTATATGGTTTGAAACAAGCTTTAAGAGCTTGGTATGAAAGACTTAGTTCTTTTTCTTTTGAAAAATGATTTGAAAAGGGGAAGGTTAACACAACATTGTTTGTAAAAAGGCATAATCATGATACACTAATAGTATAAAATTATGTTATTGATATCATTTTTAGTGCTACTAATGAATCTTTATGTGAGGAGTTTGCTAAGTGTATGACTAGGGAATTTGAGATGAGCATGATGGGAGAGCTCAAGTTTTTCTTTGGTCTACAAATCAAGCAAACCAAATAAGGGATCTTCATCAACCAAGCTAAATACACAAAGGACATTGTCAAGAAATTTGGCATGGATGGATGTAAAGTAGCAAAAACACCAATGAGTGCTACCATCAAATTAGACAAGGATAAATCGGGTAAGATGGTTGATGAGAAAAGATATCAAGGTATGATCGGTTCTCTACTTTATCTTACCACTTCTAGACCTGATATAATGTTGTATGCATGTGTGCTAGATTTCAATCTTGTCCCAAAGAATCACATTTGAATGTTGTCATAAGAATTTTCAAACATTGACATAACACATTACATTTAAGGTTATGACATCCTAGAGATTCTTCATTTAGTCTCATAGGTTACTCAGATGCAGATTATGCTGGTAGTCTTTTAGAAAGAAAGAACACTTCTAGAACTTGCAAATTTATAGGTGAATGTTTAGTGTCTTGGTTTAGTAAGTAGCAAGTTTCAGTTGCCTTACCACCATCGAAGTTGAGTATGTAGCTACGGGTTGTTGTTGCACCCAAGTCCTTTGGATGAAGCAATAATTAAAGGATTATGGCAAAGTTGTTGATCACATTCCCATTAAATGTGACAACACAAGTGTAATTAATCTTTCAAAAAATCCCATCCAACATTCTAGGAGCAAACATATTGACATTAGGCATCACTTTCTTAGAGATCATGTCCAAAATGGTGATGTTGTGTTAGAGTTTATAGACACAAATTATTAACTTACGAGCATTTTCACTATACCGCTCAATGAAAAAAGGATGAACTTCATTAAGAGAGAATTAGGAATGCTTGATGGAAGCTCTCTAAAGTGAAAAATTTAGATCATTTTACATGTTGCATTATTCCATGATTGAATGATTGCCTTGTGATGTGTATGATGTTTATTCTTTTAGATGTCTTAATTTCATGTGCAATTATGCTTTTCAATGCCAACTTGCATGAATTAAACATCAAAATATCAAAGTGGATCATAGTGTTAGATGTTAAGTCTTAAAATTTCATAGTTATCCTTTTGCCTTGTAATTTGCAGTTGCTATTTTGTGATTCACAATTGTGGATTATAGGTACTCATCTTTTCGGCTGACAACCATCAATTCATAGTCACAAAATTCATTCCTCACTTCAAATTTGTTCAAATTTCAAAACTTTGATCGTTGAACGCGCCGTTTCTTAAGGAATTTTATTTGTTGCTCATATTTTTCAGAATTAGCGATCGCGACTTTTAGATCGCGATCGCGAATTTGGGTAACTGCCACACATTTAAGTTATTTGATTGCCAACTGTTGCACTTCTTTATTTAATTCTTTTTTGACCATTTTTAGTCATTTTCACACCCTTTCTTGGCCTATATAAACCCCCTCAAATAGTGATTTATATCACTCTTGCTAAGTTATCTCTACCCATACTATTTGTTACTCTTAAATCTTTAAATCTTCCTTCAACTCATAAATATGGCCCCCAAGAAAGCTTCAAGAGCAGAAAAGGGAAAGGTAATAGCATAACCTTCTAGACTGCTAGCTCTACACCAAATGAAAGGGATTATGAAAAGAGAGAAGGATCGCTACAAGGTAATTGCCTCCAAAATCATCCTTTCAAATAAAATCCCTTCTGCCTTTCTCCTTGAGTCACTGGGAATTAAATATGAAATCTACGCATTTCTTTCTAACCTAGGGTGGAATGAATTCATATTTTGTGACAAGCCCCAATATGAAGAAATCATGTGAGAGTTTATGTGTACCTTGACTCTAAGTCAAAAAGCTGAATCTTATGCTGGCCAATACAAATTAGTATTTCGTGCTTTTAAAGACCCTTATTTCATCACCTTTGAACAATTATCCAATCTTTTCAACCTTCAAGTCGGAGATGACATTCCATTCATCATTTTCGCTCTCGATGTTATCTATTTTGAGTTTTGGTCTGAGATTTCCATTGAATCCAAACATGACCCTATAACTTCCTTTAGGTATATCGAATGCAGGTTTATGACAACCATCCCCCAAACTTGTGGTATAACAACCATCTCAACCATTAGACACTTATAGGAGCCAATAACACCTTGGAATAAAACACCCCATTGTTTGTATGTCTCTCTAAAAGAAGGGTTAAAGTCCTTAAAGAACATGGTTAGAGATTCCTAATGTAAATATAATGTTACCCCATTCCTCTTTAATGTAATTATCCTCTAGGTATATATTTGTATATTCCCAAACCCTGCTGTGTAAAGAGCTCTCATTTTTTCACATAAATACTTATGTATATCCTTTGCTAAAAGGGATTCTTCACTTACTTGTTTATGTTCTTCAAGGCAATGTAAAGAGTTTCCTTCTATGTATGTTTTTCATTATATTCTTAGTTCCTATATGTATAAAGGTGACCACACGTATTCTCTACCTCTCATTGGTAAAAGAATGAGACCCCACCTAGGAAAGAGCTTATAGTCCTTATGTATAGGAGGGATAAGTTTGGAAGGATCTTTTGCCGATAACATGTACATCTTATGCATACATGCATTCATTATTTTTTCATGCATCATGCTAATAACCCTTATTTTTCAGCCATCATAGCGCCATTCAAACCCTAGTAGAAGAAAAAAGGGCAACTGACTCGTTAGGAAAAGTAAGATGCCTAGCTAGATCCAAAGAACTAAATTACTCATAGAACTCAAAATGTCATTGAAAGCATTAGAAAGGATGATTGTTGAGTTTAATCATAAGGTGGAAGAGAGGGTCATCGAAGAGTTGAACAAATGCCTCAATAAGATTTTGAAAAGGGAGAAGCATTTGCCAGTAGGACAGATAAAGGGAAAGCACATATGGAGGCACCCCAGCCCATGGTAATCGATGATGATCTATTTAGGATAAAAGAATACCATGAAAGTAAGCTGGCAAAAAAAGTAGGGAGTACTACGCAACTCTTGATAAGCTTATGGATAGTGAGAAGGAAAACACTCGATTTAATGACTTTGCTAACTAGCTAGAAAAGATCCAAAAGGCTTTAAGTGTTAAGGGTCTGAAGAAAGGAACTGATATCAAGGAGTAACTTGCCCATAAGCCTAAGAAACTTCTAGCTAACTTTTAGATGCCTAAACTCCCAAAGTTCATAAACACCCAGAATGCAAAAAACCATGTCATTTTATATGTATTGGTCATAAAGACATCTAGAGTCCCAACAGAAGCTATGTTGGAACTTTTTGAGCTATCATTGAAAGGTTCTGCTAAGACCTAGTATTTCAATTAATTGAAGACTATCAAAGAAAATAGGAAGGAATTAATGAAGGCTTTTAAAAAGCATTATGTTTACAATTCAAAGTTAAAGGTTACCTTGTAAAATCTTAATTGATTGAAATAAAACTCTAGGGAGAGTTTTAATGGCTACATAAGGAGGTAGGAAAAAATGACATTTGAGGCAACAACTAGGCCTATTGAAAGGGAACAAGTTTAAATGATTATTAAAGGAGCATTACTTGGTATTGGCACTAGGATTAAGGGTATATTGGTGCGAAACTTCAAGGATATCATGAAAGTTGGCTTATAAGTCAAAGAACTGAAGTTCAAGTTAAAAAGGCAATATGGGGGGAGAACAAGTGCCTCATCCCAATCTCAAGGGGAAGAAAACTAGATAGCAAATATGAAGGCAATGAGAGCCTTGAGATAATTTTTAGACTTAGGCATGTCCCTGTCTAAGGCATTTAAGAAGCTATAAAAAAAAGGAGCATTGAAACCTCTAGCACCAAGACCACCTCCTAATCTACTGCCAATGGATTCGATGCTAACGCTTATTATACTTTTCACCAAGGAGTTGGGCATTATGGGTTAAGGCACGAGATTCAAGACCTTATTGATAAAAAGACTATTAGCTCGTTGAATGCTGAAAGACTAAGTATAAAAGAGAATCCTCTCCCAAACTATCGTAATGTTCCACATTCGAACTAAGGGACATTTATGATATATTTAAGAATTTTTGAGGAGGTTGTCATGGCTACCATTAAAGAGATACTAAGGAAGGTTATAATTGTTGTTTGCACTATTAATCGATAAGAAAGCTCAAATGAGGAGATAGAAAAGATAAAAAGATCGAAAAGGTAAAGAGAAAGAAATGATTAACTTATGGGAAGAGACTGTTGAAGAGAAAGAGGAGGAGCAAGTAAACAATATGATAAGGAGTGGAAGGTATTACCTAGATAAAGAAGCCCCTAAAGAATTAAGAGTTGAAAAAGTGGTAGACAAACCCGTGGTGAAGGATAAATAAGAAGAAAACCCCATTTTAAGGTAGTTGAAGAAGATGCCAACCCAGATTAGCATATGAAAACTACTCATCACTTCTCAAGAACATAAAAAGGCTATGGTTGAAGCTTTGTTGAGTTTGATCATCCCCAAAGAAGTTACATTGAAGGATGTTGTTGTTTTGGTCACCAATAAGGGGAAAGTCACTTTCTCAAATGAAGACTTACCATTAGAAGGAAGGGATCACAACTTGGCTTTATTCATAAGAGTCGAGGTGAAGAAGAGGTGAACTTTGTATGTGATTGTTGACCATGGATTTGAAATCAACATTTACCTTTAAAGTTATTATAAAAATTTAGGGTTTGAAAAAGGACCTAGAGGAATTAAATAGTATTTAGGCCTATAATAACAATCAAAGGCCAGTAGTTGGAGTGTTTAAAACCATGGTGAAAACTAGGGTTGTAGAGACATTGGTGGAATTTATAATGATAAACATTCCTATCACTTTTTTATTACTGTTAGGAAGGCCATGGTACCATCCACTGGGGGGTCTATTATCCACCGTGTATTAAAAAGTTAAAATCTCCATATAAGGGATAAGTGGTGACTATCTTGTATAAGTTAGAGAAATTGTGTCAACATTGAGTATTATTGTTCCACATCTTAAAGGTTTTTAGGTTGTTATGGTTTTGGATTCGTGGGTTAACCCAGAAGTGATGGATATCATGAAGAATATAAATTTTCTACTAGGGCAAGGGCTAGCAAAGAACTCTATAGGAGATGGGATAACATTTTAGGAAAGTTCTATAAAGATTGATCTAGGAGTTGATAACATGAAACAAGATTTTAAGGTTGCAGTAAAGGCCATGGCTAGCACAAAAGTTGAGAAAGAAGTGAGTTCTGAATAGGTTAATGATAGAAATGTTGCTATTGAGATAATTGGTGAGAGAAAAGCTAAAGATGAAGAAAAGACTGATGCTAAAGGGATTTCTACAAACTTGTTAGAGGAAGCTACTTTTCTTAATACCTTTAATATTGTTGTTTTTAGCCTTTTTGAGGATGACGATGTATTTATTTCAAAGTTTAAGTCAATGAATGACAATTTTGCTTACTTGTGTGATGTGTTTCTTGATGGTAATATGCATAGCATGCGCCATTTTCTTAGCATATTTAATATTAGTTCTATACATACCACTACATTTAATTTTGACACATAAGGTAATTTGAAAATATTACTCATTGCTAGTAATGTCACATTAGAGGAATAAAGAAAATTTGAATAATTACTCTAAAAATATCAGAGGATTTTTTGCTTGGACGTATGAGGATATGCTAGGGGTTGATCGACAGATAGTTGAGCATAGAATTTTAACTTGCCTGCATATGCAACCGATAGAGCAAAAGCTTAGGTGAATGATACTAGAGCAGGCTCAATTAGTTAAGGAAGAGGTGGGGAAGCAGTTGAAAGTCAAATTTCTAGAGATAGTTAACTACCCCGAATGGCTAGCCAATATAGTACTAGTGCTAAAATAGGATGGACGAGTAAGACTGTGTGTGTATTATAAAGATTTGAATAAGGCTTGCCCCAAAGATGATTTTCCTTTACCCTATATCAATGTGTTGGTAGTTAATGTTGTGGCATGTTTCATGTACTCTTTCATAGATGGATTTTCATATTATAATCAAATCCCCATGGTATTCATGGATAAGGTGAAAACAACTTTCATCATAAAATGGAGTATGTACTACTATAAGGTGATGCCTTTTAGATTGAAAAATGCAGAAGTGACGTATTAGCGAATGGTGACCACCTTATTCCATGACTTAATTCATAACAAAATATACGTGTATGTAGATGAAATGATGGTAAAATTTTAGACAAGAGAGTGACACTTTAAAATTTTAAGAAATTTCTAAAGAGAGTATACTATTATGACCTGGGGTTGAATCCCAAAAAGTGAGGGTTACATCTGGTAAGTTGTTAGGACATGTAATGAGTGAAAAAGGCATCGAGATGGATCCAAATAAGGTAAGGGCCATTCAAGATATGCCCATACCTAAGATAGATAAGGAACTTTAGGGTTTCCTAGGTTGTCTCTAGTATATTAGCAGATTTATAGCTAGACTCACTATTATTTACAAGCTAATCTTTAAATTGTTAAGGAATGACCCGCTAGTAAAATAGAATAAATAGTGTTAGAAAGCTTTTGAGAAGATAAAAGAGTACCTAACTAACCTACTAGTGTTAAAACCCTTTAAGTTGAGAAAGCCCTTGATTCTATATTTGATAGTAGAAGAGAATTCAATGGGGCCAATGTTAAATTAAGAAGATGAGATAGTAAATGAATACATTGTATATTACTTTAGTAAGAAATAGCTTACTTTTAAGGAAAGGTACAACCAAATAGAAAAGCCATGTTTAACACTTATTTCTAGTCATACTTTATTGAGGTAGTGTTGAAGCTCGATTCGGTTAAGTATTTACACGAGGCTCCTTCTTTGAATAGAAAGTTAGCAAAATGGTTAATACTTTTGATAGAGTTTGACATAAAGTATGTAACTAAAAAAGTGATTAAAGGATAGGTAGTTGCATGATTTTTACCTTAACAACTACTTGTATAAGGAGAATCTAAGGTTTCTTAATTCTTGAATGAAAAACTAGAAGTAATTAAGCCTTAGGATTGAAGGATGTACTTCGATATAGTGGTGAATAAGAAAGGAGCTGTTGTGGGCATAATTTTGTTATCACCATGAGGAAAGCTTTTCCTTATGGCAAAGAAACTTAATTTCAAGGTGACTAATGAATGGAGGAATATGAAACATGTGCGCTTGGGTTGGAAATTTTGATACAAATGAGGGTAAGGACAAATGAAGTGTTTAGGGATTCATTGTTGGCCATCTTTCTGATAAACAATGAATAGGAGTTAAAGGAGGAATGTTTGGGCCCATGTTTGGATCATTTAAAGAGATTAATCTATAATTTTTAGAGTATCATATTTCACCATTTGTCACAAAAGGAGAATGAGATGGTTGATTTCTTAATCACTTTAGTCTATATTTTGGACGGCTTAAAGAGGATGCAATAAAATCACTAATTACATTTTGGTCCATAACACAATGCTACATGGACGAAGGTGTGATGCAAGTGTCAATAGAAAGCTTACCATGGCATCACATGTACAAAGGTACTTAAAAAGCATAAAGCATTTTGAGGGAAAAGCAAAGAGAGATAGGGATGTGATTCAGAGGCTAACATCACAATTAATAGTCTGTGACAACATTATGTACAAACAAATGTTGGATGGAGTCCACTTGAGGTGTTTAATAGGATAGAAAACAAGCAAGGTCATGGACGAGATACATGCAGGGTTTGCAGTCCCACATAAATGGAAAAGTCTTGGTAAAAAATTTTTTAGGATGGGTTACTATTAGACCACTACAGAGTAAGATTGAATTCAAACAACCTGAAACTATCACAAGTGTTTGATTTATGGAAGCTTTAATCATCTACCTTCAATAAAATTATAGAATTAGACTTTGCCATGGCCATTTATATCTTAGGGTGTTGATGTGATTGAAAAAATTAGGCCAACTTTTATAAGGGGGCATAAATACATCGTGGTAGCGATGGATTACTTTTCAAAATGGGTGGAAGCCGTATCTTTCAGTAAATTGAAGGTAAAACAAATGACTCGATTCATAGAAAAGAATCTTATTTGTCATTATGGTATGCCATACCATATCATAACAGGTAATAAAGTGTATTTTCAAGTAGAGGTCGGGATAATCCTAGAGAAGTAACGAGTAATCCATCACAAGTCATCATTTTATGGATCATAAGCTAACAACACAGTTGAGGCAACAAATAAAAATGTCAAGAACATCTTTGCCAAGAAAGTGGAAACTTATAAAGACTAATATGAGAAGTTACCTTTTGCATTATGGGAGTACCAAATCACAACCATAACATCAATAAGAATGATGCCATACTCTTTGGTATATGGAATGAAGGTGGTGCTACAAATTGAGATGAAGATGAAGTCCTTATAAGTATTGGTCAAGTACAGATTCTTGACTATCAGTGGGTGAGAAGTTGGTTCTAATAGTTAGACCTAAGAAAAAGTTAAAGGCTTTTTTTTTTTATCACATTTAGCTGAAGTAGGCCAGGATAGTGCACACTTAAAGTAAGTACAATAAGGGTTGATGATTTGGTGTTGAAAGCAATTCGACTGCAAGCCCAAGATCCACGAGGAAAATTCAGACCAAATTGGGAAGGTTCCTATATGGTCAAGTAGGTCTATAGTGCTATGAAATTATCAAAAATGGATAGGAATAAGTCCTCTGAGCTAGTTAACTTGGATAGACTGAAGAGGTACTTCGTGTGAAGATGTGAGAAAAATAAAATAAGCACGCTAAGTTGAAAACCTAAAAGGCAACTTTGGCAAAAATTAGGGCATTAAAAAAAAAAAAGGAAAAAAGTTCATTAAATCGAAACCCCAAAAGAACGACTTAGGCAAAAATTCAGATATAAAAAAAAAATAATAAGAAAGGCAAAATCAAGAGTGCGCAGGACCCCTAGGGATATCTATTAGCGAATAACAAAACATGGAACAATAGTAAAAGAAGCAATGACAAAGAGCAGGAACTAGCAGGATGGAGGCATTGAGCAAGATACTCAGATGATCTAATGTGCATTATTAAAAATAATGATCATGCATCTAATTAATATCTAATATGCAAAATGTAATGTTTCATGTTAAGCATAATGTCAGAAAGAGAAACGTTTGCATAATTAAAGTAGTCTTTTATTAAACATTTTGTTGGACTAGGATGGTTAATCCTAAGTCTTAGACCTCTTTTGATCTTGACAAAGGAGATTGATCAATCCTAATGTTTTCAATTGAGTGTTGTTCTGCAAAAATTAAGTCAGATTTCAATTGGAAGTTAGAAGGATTTCGTAATCTTCAAGAAGGCAAAGTTCATCCAAATTCACAGTTAGTGGTCTATAATTCATGACCGTGACCTAGTTCAAAGAAAGGGTGAAACTCAGCTAGAGGGATTCGCGGCCATTATCGCTGCCACAATTCATCTAAAGATGTGAGTGTCAAAGTCACAGACGAATTTGCGGTATGTGTCATGCTTCAGTCACGACCGCGACTTTCGAAGTGATTAAAGAGGGAAGCTAGTCCATAATCATAGCATGCCAAGTGTCCCAGATATCTGTTGGAGAGCAAAATTTGTGAGGACGAAATTTGGAGTAGCGACCGCGATTCAAAAAGAAGACGATTGTCTTTCAAAAAAAAGAATTCGCATTTTGAGTCACAATCTGTACAAAGAAGAATCTCAGTCGCAACTTTTATGAGTAGTTATAATGCAACAACTATATTTTCCTGATGGGCTAATGAGAAGCTGCCACATGGACTAGCTGTTAGACACAAACGCTTTTTTCAGCCGCAATTTTTGGCTTCCATATGGAAATTTGGATTTTGCGACCGTGATTGACCAGTAGCAACTGTGACTCTTGCTTGACATGCAATTAATGCAGAATCTTCCAAGCATGTCTTAGAGATTTGTTGAGCTTTAGAGTCTAACGTCTCTTTGGTGGGTATAGGGTATAAATACTCCACCAAATAGTGATAAATGAGACATATAGAAAACTCATTTCTTGTGTTAAAGCTCTCAATCTTTTGCTACTCATTTTCTTCTATTCTTTATGTGATTGTAAGTGTTGGGTGTGAGCATTAAACACTAATTGTAGGAAAGGTTATTGTGTGAGCCTTGAAAACACATAGTGTAAAGGTTATTGTGTGAGCCTTAAAAACATAATGTAAAGGTTGTTGTGTGAGCCTTGAAAACACAAAGTGTAAAAGTTAGGTGTGAGCTTGGAGACACCATTATGTGTTAGTGGAACACCCAATTGCCGAGAATTGGGGAGTGGACATATGGTCGATTATACCCAAATCACTATAAATTGTGTGGCATTTCTTCTACTAATTTCTTTACCATTACTTTAAATTTTTTTATACACCAATTCTACCCCCCCTTCTTGGTGTCTAGGGCTAACAAGTGGTATCAGAGCCAAGTCTCACATTCTAGCTTTAATTGGGTGAGCAAAGTTCATGGTACAAGAGGGAATCCACTCACACCTCAAGCCCTACTTTGATGGATCCGAATATACTTATTGGAAGTATATGATGGAAATTTACCTTGATACTGATATGGTGGACCTTTGGGATGTGGTTGTTAAAGAATGGAAGCCACCAACTAAAGTAGTGGATGGAATTGAAGAACTCATTCTAAGGGAAGAATGAGTTGAAGCTCACAGGAGATTAAATGGCAAAAATAAGAGGGCAATGACCATTCTTCTAAGCTCTTTCTCTCTCTAGGGAAGAGATTGGAAGAGTGCAACATTGCCAAATAGCTTATGCCATTTGGAAGACTCTTGAGAACTGCTATAAGGGCACAACTCTGGTTAAATCAAGCCATTTGGAGATGTAAGTGATGGAATATGAGCTCTTCATGATGAAAGACCATGAAAGTATCACTAAAATAATGAATAGACTGCTATCCATCATCACCAATATGAAGAAATTCATAAAGACTCTCACCAACTATGAGTTAAACACCAAAATTCTTAAAACTCTACCTTTATATAAGTTTGGTGCAAAAGTGTGAAGTATCTAAGAGTCTAATTCGACACTTAGGAAAGTTCCAATAGATGTGTTGATAGACAAACTCTTAACTTATGAGTTGGCCTTACAAAAGAATGAACAAATGAAGAAACTAAGGGGCCAAGGAGGTAAACCAGAAAAAGAAAGAAGAACCTTGGCATTCAAGTCCTCAATAAAGAAGAAGGAGGTAAAAACTACCTCTAGTGATGAAGAAAGTGACAAAGAAGATGAAAGCTAGCAATGCTCTAAAACAGGACAAAGGAGTTTATTAGAAGAAGAAAAGAAAGAAGAAGCTTCAAGAAGACAACTTTTAGTCTAAGAGAGAGATCCAATGAAGTCACTTGCTATGGATATGGCAAGCAAGGCCACATCAAGTACAATTGTCCCAAATTAAAGAAGAAGAAGAGATGGCACAAAGAGAAGAAGAAGAGCTTTTAAGCCACTTGGGATGATAGCTCAAGTGAAGATGAAAAAAAGGAGAAGCTGCCAACATTTGTTTGATGGCACAAAAAGATTCTACAAATGAGGTATGTATTTCTTCCCACTCTCATTCTAATTTTGATGAATTTGGTGAGATAGATGAAGAGCTTCTGGAGGCTTTAATTATGAGATGTGACAAATACAAGTCACAAATGAAGCCTTACAAGAAAAAGTGTAAAAAATTATAGGATGATTATAAATCCCTCAATGACATTATAAGCGAATTGAGAGCATCAAATGATGAGCTCAAACAATCTGTGGAAAATCTTTCTACATCATCTTCATCATTGGCTTCATTAGGAAAAGAGAATGACTCTCTAAAGGAGAAGTAATTAAGCTTAAAAGCTTAATCTCTAAATTCCGCAAAGGAAAGGAAGCCTTAGACACATTGATTGTGTCATAAAGACCACCATTAATTAGACATGGTCTACGCTTCAATGGAGCCTCCTCATCATCTTAAACTACATTTGTTAGATCATTGGAACCTCAAACCTCAAGTATTGAGGTAATTAGGAAGAAAAGTGCTCCTAGCACTAAGCCTCCTAAGCTTAAGGGCAAAGGGAAGGCTCCCCCAAGCTCAAGAGCTAAGACTCAAAGAGCTAGCTATGCCTACACATACAAAAAGCATGCTCACTCTTATAAACAATTCCCTGCCACTTCTCATCATACATATACATGCATGCATTCACATAATCAAGGTATAAGAATGCCTCTTACTCATACTAAATTTATGCATAGGAGAAAGACTCACAAGTCAAAACTCCAATGCCATTATTATATGAAATTTGGGCATATTAACATTCATTGTTTTATTACGATGGCTCACCTAAAATTAGAGGACCCTTCAACTCCTAACCTCCTAAGACCCAAGTATGCTTGGGTACCTAAGAAAAGGTGACTCATATTTATTGTGTAGGGGAGTGTGGCAGCCACCAAATCAAGCAATTGGCTTGTGGATAGTGGATGTTTTGAGCATATGACTGGAAATAGAAAGGTATTCACGACATTGAAGGAAAAAGAATGTGGAGATGTCACATTTGGTAACAATGCCAAGGGTAAGGTAATTGAGACTGGAACTATTGGTAAGAATGGTTGTTCATTAATTGATAATGTTTTATTGGTTAATGGTTTACAACATAATTTGTTAAGTGTAAGTCAATTGTGTGACAAAGGTAATAAAGTCACTTTTGATTCTAGGGAATGCCAAGTCACCGCTTTAATAGATGATGAGGTTATTTTCAAGGGTGAAAGGAAAGGCAATACCTACTCAATTGACTTAGACAATTTGGCTAACCAATCTTTTGAATATCTTATGTCTTTGAGCAATGAAGCTTGGTTATGGCATAGAAGGCTTGGACATGCAAGCATGGATCTTCTTCAAAGCCTATCTAAATGAAAGTTGGTGGAAGGCCTTCCCAAGCTAAATTTCACCAAAGATAAGACATGTGGTCCTTGCTAAATGGGGAAGCAACATCAAGCCTCCTACAAAGCAAAAAATGTTGCAAGTTCTTCTAGACCACTTCAACTAGTTCATATGGATTTGATAGGACCTACTAGGAGTGCTAGCATAGGTGAAAACCATTTTGCACTAGTCCTAGTTGATGACTACTCTAGTTTACTTAGGTATCCTTTTTAGCTCATAAGAGTGATACTTTTGAAGCTTTCAAGAGTTTTGCAAAAAGAGTTCAAAATGAAAAAGGTTACTTCATTTCTTCTATTAGAAGTGACCATGGAAAGGAATTTCAAAATGAGTCTTTTGAAACTTATTGT
>CATIWR010093000.1:0-21993 GCA_949677035.1 Omphalea diandra | reverse complement strand
TATATATATATATATATATACACACATTTCAAATATCATAAAGTTTAAAATTTGAAATAATATTAATTTTATAAAAAAATATTCATTCAATTAAAATATATAACTTAAGGTTACTATTGTCAATTTAAAAAAGTTTTATATCCTTTTATATCCAAAAAATTCTTTCTAGTTAACCACTTTTTATATATATTATAGATAGATAAATTATATTTAGCATAATTTTTAAATATTGAAAAAATAAAATAACACTAACTTAAATATATAAATATTTTTATCCATTATCTCATTTATTTTAAATAATCACAAATTTCAAAGATTGAACTAATAATTAGCTTTATAAAAAAAATATAATCTGTCCAATTAAAATTTATAATTTAAGATTATTATTATCAATGTAAAAAAGTTTTGTATCCTTTTATATTAAAAATTTTATCCTATTTAGTCACTTTTATATATAATATAGATAATATAGATTTTTTGAATTTTGAAATATCTTCATTTTAATTGGAGAGAGAAGAGTTCATACTTGTTGTCTGCATATTTTATTATGGTTGTTTTAGTATATATGATATTTTCACAGAAATTCTTGCAAATCATCTATCATTACATAAATAATTTGATAAACTCAAATTTAAATTATATTTTTTTAATTTTAAATATTTAAAAATAAAAGTCACACTAACTTAAAATATAAACATTTTTATCTATTATTCTAGTTATTTTAAATAATTTTAAATTTTAAATTTAAAAATATCTATTACTTTAATTTTTTCAAATAACTATAAATTTCAAAGATAGAAATAATAATTAATTATATACAAATATTATTCATCTAATTAAAATTTATAATGTAAGAATACTATTATCAATTTAAAAAAATTATATGCATTTTTACATCTAGAAAAATTTTTTCTCTTTGACCATTTTTATACAGAGTATGATATAGATTTCAAAAATCACAAAATTCAAAATTTTGAAATTATAATTAGTTCTATAAAAAGTATTAATTATCCAATTAAAATTTATGATCTAAGGTTACTATTATCAATTTAAAAAAGTTCTATACTCTTTTATATCAAACAAATTTTTCCTAATTAACCATTTTTATATATATAGTATAGATAGATAAATTATATTTGTCTTAATTTTAAATATTTAAAAAAAATAACATAAACTTAAATATATAAATCTCTTTATCCATTATTTCAATTATTCTAAATAATCACAAATTTTTAAAATTAAACTATTATTCATCCAATTAAAATTTATAAGTTAGAGTTATTATTATCCATTTAAAAAAATTTTACATCCTTTTATGTTCAAAAGTTTTTTTCTAATTAATCACTTTTATATGTAGTATAGATTGGATTTAATCATTTAGATTTATTTCCAACACACTATTTGATTATTTTATTAACTAATTGTTAAGTATACTTTATTTTTTTTAGTTTCAAAAAACAGTATATTTGAATTTTTTACTATTATTCCTATAGTTTACGAGATTTAATTAAATTATCCCTCACTTTTCAATATCTCATAAAATAATCCTTCTCATTTTATCTATTAACTGTTAGGTCTTAAAATTATTCTTCAATTTGGTATTTTTTGTTAAAGTTATTTAAAAATTCTATAATATCCTTAATGTTTATTTTATTATTCTATTGACCTTATTTTTTTTAAGTTTGAAATAACATAAAAAAAAAACTTAAATAAATTACATATAATCACAATTAAAGATGTACTAAAATTATAAGAAAATCAAAATATTTTATAATGATAAAAATATTACACCTAAAAAACTCTTCACACCATCTTTTGCTCACTTATACTTCAAAATGCCCACACTTTTGATGTTTTAAATTTTTTATGATTTTCATTATAATGTTAATTTATGTTTAATTAAGATTATAGTTAATTTATTTAAGTTTTTTTAGTTCTGTCAAAACTAAAAAAATTAACCTAGGAGAATTGAGATGATGAAATTTGAAAATTTAATATAATATTAAGGGTATTATAGACTTTTTAAATAATTTTAACAAAATATCAAACTGGAGAATAAATTTTAGAATTTAATAATGTAATAGACTAAACGAGTTTATTATGAACTTTCTGACATTTGTTATATTTAACTAAGTTATCCCTCATTTTTCAATATTAAATTAAGTCATCTCTTACTTTTACTCTATCATACTAAAAAGTTCTTCAACTATTAAAAGGTCTTTTTTCCATTAGTCAAAGAAAATCTAGTTAAATGTGAGTTTTATATTTTATTGAGCTATTGTGAGTTTTCTCTTTCTTAGCTTTGTCTATCTTTTTTTCATTCCATTCCTTTCTTAATCTTTTTCTCCTTCTGTCATCATGGCATTAAAGACATTAAAGTAACTTTCAAACAAACCTTTTTTAGTGTGATTTTGAAATATGAAAGATAACTTAGTTAAATATGTCAGACATAAAAGGATTTATAGTAATTATCCCTAAAATTTTCTAGAAAGCTATTAATACACAATATCTTGAATTATCTTTCTTCAACATTATTTTGAAAATCAAATTAAACACATTGATCAAACCAACTAAATTGAGAATAAGATTATTAATCAATTCAATTAGTTTTAGTTTTATTTTTAAAATTATTTTTATTTTATTTATTATAAATATATTTTTATTTTTAAAATTTTTAATTTTTAGGGCTAATTTAATGATATTTTTGAATTTTTTAATTATTTATGAACTAATTAAACTGGATCAATCACAACCAATCAAAAATCAATCAACTAACACATTCATTAATTGATCTGGTTCTACAAAAACTATTCTTCAATATTTTTCCTCATTTCAGTATTGAGAAGTCATGAAAATCAAAAACAAAAAAACAGATAAAGGAAAGTTTATTTTATTTTTAGAGACATACATCTGATATATGCTTTAATTGAACATTCATCTGATATATGCTTTAATTGAAGCCTATTACATCAAAAGAATCATTTTTATAACTATACTTCTATTAAATTATAACCTTCTTATAATAATAAAATGAATTTAATTTTAATATTATGATCATAAAAAAATATTACTAAATAGATCAAACTAAAAAGGAAGCAACTACTTTTTTTACTAATGTAACAAATATAAGACCACATTAAAATAACTAGTGTAAAAAATATATATTTACCCTAAGCATAGTGTAATTAATAATAAATTCATTTTTATTTAAACTAATGATTTGATTTGTCTGCATTATAAATATTAGGTAGTAATTATAGTGATTAAAATAAATCATAAATTACTTATTTTAGTAATTTTAAAAAATTTTGTTACAATGTCGTCATATGCGGGTCTAGGGACGAGAACCCAATTATATTATTCTAATAAAGTGATTGAATTTCTCCATTGCTTGTTTCTAATGAGGAATTTTAAAAGTGACAATGTTATTATTTGTAAAAGGTGGAGGACATGTAGTTTGTGATTCAAGATGACTATCTTTAAAAGTTAGTGAGCCAGAGATTGGATGTGAAATTGTTTGAAGATCTATGACATGTGGCTAAGGTTGTGGGACAACTTCGGTTGATTGTTCAAGGTTCAAGTCAACTAGTTTTAAAGTTGTAATACTAGTTAATTGATTTTCAGTCCGATCAACTAGTTGAGTCAGAGCTTACACATCAAGTGTTGGGTTGTCTATGCAAGTGTCATCTTCGACAGAACCGATTAACTATTTTGATGACTAGTCAACTGATATTCTCAATAGCTTAGGATTAGTCGACTGTTCAGAGCATTGTTTATGTTCCATTTCCTTTGATAATGCAAACTTGAGATCTTGTGGATTTAATATACTTGAAGAAATGTTAGTGTAAGGGAAGAAGGTCTCATAAAAAACTACATGATAAGAAATATAAACTTGTTTAGTTTGAATATTTAGACAATAGTATCCTTTATAATTAGGACTATATCTAATGAAAATACATGAAAAAGTCTTATTGGTAAATTTATGTTTGCATGATTCTCGAAAATACGAGCAACACTTACAACGAAAAGCTTTTGAGAAAAATTATAGTCAAGTTGTTCACCAATAATTTGTGAAAAGGGTTGTCCTTATTTAATGTGGAGGAAGGTGGCCTATTGATTAAAACAATGGTTGTGAGGAATGCATCTACTCATAGTGTAAGTGCAAGGTTGGCATGATAGAGTAATATAAGGTCTATTTCTACTATGTGATGGTCCTTTCATTCAGCTAACCCATTTTGTTTGGAAGTTCTAGGACAAGAAATATGATGAAAGATTTCACAATGTTTTAGATGAATTTTGAATTCATTTGAGGAAAATTCCCCTCCTCTATCACTTTGAAGAATCTTTATTTTTTTTATCAAATTGATTTTCCACCATGAAACATGAAAAAAAAAAAATCTGATTTTTCTTAAAGGGATATAACCAACAAAATCTAGAAAAATCATCTATGAAAACAACATGTTGGAAGTAAGTGGGGTTAGGCGCCATAGATCACAATGAATCTTTTGAAGAGGAAATATGACCATTTTATTTGATAACTTAAGAGACAATTTGCAACTTTTGCCTAATTGACAACTACTACAAACATTTGAAATTTTTTCCCAACTAGAAGTATAAATAAAATTATTTTCATGAAGAAATTTAAGTGATTTTGTTTAGGGATACCCAAGTCTTTTGTGCCAAATGTTGAAAGATGGTTGTTAAGGCTTGAAGGATACCTCCTTCAAAAGCATAAAGACCTTTTTTCCTATAGCCTCTAGCTATCATTTCCTTAGCATGGTTTTCCACAATAAAATTAGATAGTAAGAACTCAATGCAATGATTATCATATGTTAATTTACTAATAGATAAAAGATTTTTCTTCATCTATGACACTATCAAAATCTTTTTAAGATCCAATATTCCATTGTGAGTATTTCATTTTGCTTCTCTTACATGCAAGATTTCCAAAGCCAAATTATTTCCTACATAGGTAGCATCATGTCTAGTATAAGGAGTGAGTTTTGTCATCTTACTAGGATCTTTTACCATATAAGCAGAAGCACTAGAAGTAGCATAAAGTGTAGTGTCTTTTCCTTCATCATTGATGATCAATGCCACAAGTGCTTATGGTGCATCCATATTTTGATAAGAATAATCAAATTTGCTCCAACAATTTAAGGCAATATGGTTGGCCTTGTTACAAATTTGATAAATAACATTACCTTGATGTTGAGGTTTCGCTTCATTAGGATTTGTGAATTTTGGTGCACTTGCATTATTGTTTCCAATGTGCACAATAGAGAATTGATTATTTTGTTACAGCCATGTCCATTGTTGTAGTTACAACCTCATCCTTTTGAGTTAAATAAACCTCCTTGATTCCTTTCGTGTCCTCTTTATCCAAGGAAAGCTTGTTCACTTCTAGAATACTCATTTTTTTGCTCCTCTTCTTCATATATCATCATTTGTTCATGACCTTGAAGTGAAAGAACAAACTGTTGAATGTGGGATAAGGAGCCTTAGATAGCATCGCTATTCAAAAGTTTTTGTACTTGTATCCAAGACCTCGAGTGAATTGGAAAACCTTATTTCTATCTTTTAAAAGTTTTTTGATAGCTGCTAGGGAATCACAAATGTTTTAAAATTTGTTAAATATTCTTCCAAAGATGAGTTATCTTTAGTCAAGGATTGTAGTTGGTTTGTCAATTGCATTTCTTACTCTAAAGTGTTTGACAATAGTTATTCTGCAAGGGATTCCTACACCTTGAAGGCATTCTTCATTCCATCAAGTTTCACAAGCGCCTCTTCTTTCATTAAACACAACAACTATGTGGTTAGAAATCCATCATTATTCTTCCAATTACCGCTTTGACTATCAATGTCAACTTTCTTCACTATACGATGAATCAATCCCACGCTACTTATTACAATAAGGACTTGAGATCTCTATAAAAGAAGGTTTGAAGCAAGATATTAGGCTAGAGCTTTCATGAAAGGATTGAATGCTTAATTTGGGTTCTTGAGTGGCCATGGAAGAATTTTAAGAAATAAAAGGTTTGAGAATAATCAAGAACAAGAAGAGAATAATAAATTATAGATTTGGATTAACCAGTTATGATACCATGAAGAATAAATCAAATAGATGTAAGAATAAAATTTTCTTCTTTCCTTATATTTTTGAAAGGTACAAAACTATTCCTTTTATATACAAGATGATTCTAAGTTGTATTTGAAAAATAATTACATAAAGGATTGACTTTGTTTACTAGCTGTTGCTAAATTTTAAGGAGATGATTAGAAGGAATAATTTGAAGTTTGAAGAGCCTCATCTTTTGAATTTAAGTTTGTGCAGAAAGCTTTAAAAATAAGAATTGTGTCCTAAGTAGATAAAATAGTTAATTTTATTTTTAGTTAGATATTTTAAGAAAGTTAAAGGGGCAAATTTAGTCTTTAAGCTATATGCTAAATTTTGGTTCTTGCTAACAATATCCACACAGTGACATAGAGCATCGAAAACAAACCGATTGGCTTTGCTAACAAATATCCATAAGGTTTGCTTGTGTGAGCTTTTCATATTGCTTATGAATCCTAACATGGAGTCCAATTTATGCATAGTCCAATTTTCCCATGCCTTGGCTTTTAAGGGGTTGTTTTTATAATATATCTCTATTCATATAGCAATATGAATCAAAATTCATGGCACGTGCAATAAAAAAACAATGCAAAAAGAGAATTTTGAAAACTGAAATTTATTTATTTTTTTATAAATGAGACTTTTGTGTATTTTTATATATTATATATAATTATATTAATAAAATACATAATTATATTAATATATATTATATTTTATAATTATATAATTTATGTTATTATATAGAAATATTATATATAATTTATATTATTATATTAAATATTATATTAATATAATTTTATTTTAATATAATATAATATTATATTATATTAATTTATGTTTAATATTATTAAATGAATTTTAAGTTTTTTATCGTCCATTTGTTACATGGTGTACATTGATTAGTTTAAATATACATGTTCACTTGTTGTAAATGTAAATTCATTTTTTTATAAATTATAAGTTCATTTTTAATGAATTGTAGATTCATTTTTAAAAAAAATTATAGGTTTATTTGGTATAAATTACAGATTTATTATCAGTAAAATATAAGTTTATTTTTTGTAAATAGCAGGTTAATTTTTTTATACACAATAGGTTTATTTTAATATAAATTTTAGATTTATTATCAGTAAATATGCAAGTTTATTTGTTGTAAACTATATGTTCATTTTTTGTAAACTATAGGTTCATTTTTTGTGAACTATAGGTTCATTTAGTATAAACTCTAGATTTGTTATCAGTAAACTGTAGGTTCATTTGTTATAAAATGTAGATTTATTTTGGTATAAACTCTAAATTCATTATTAGTAAACTATATGTTTCATTTTTTGTAAACTGTAGATTCATTTTTTGAAAATTATAGATTCATTCTTTATAGTTAAATATTTGACATTTTCAATTTCTTTTATAATATTAAAATTGATAAATCTACAATTCATACCAAATTTTCTATGAAAAAATTAATCTATTTTTTCTAAATATATGAAATAATAATAATGTCAATTTAATTAAAAATAAATATATATATATATATATATATATATATATATATATATATATATATATATATATATATATATATAAGAAAAATGAAGTTTGTTAAAAAAAAATAAACAAAACAGTAATTTTTAAATAAAAAAAGAAGTTTGTTAAGAAAAAAAACAAACAAAGTAGCAATTATAAAAGAGATCAATTCTTTTGCTATGCTATACATGTTTTGAATTTCTAGATATGCTATACGTGTTTTGAATTTCTAGACTGCAAAATATTGTGAATAAAAATCCTTTAGACCATAAAATATTGTGGACAATATTTCATTGTATAATTTGGAGGCTAACTACTTTCCAAGGATAATGTTTATGGTTTTCCATAATTGGACTCCACTAGCCCATCTTGGAAATCCCTATTACATTGTACTTGTGACGAAATGAAAAGTAGTTGGTTAAGATATTTTAATTCAAAGCAATTTAAAATATTATCTCAAAAAATATATTGCTTCCTCCATTTTGTAATTGTCATTTAAAATAATATATAAATATTAAAAATTATTAAATAACCTTAATTATAAGAAAAAAAATTATTCATGACCAAAATATCCTTTTATTAATATATTTTTCTACCACAATAGATAAGAGTAAAAATTAAAAAATTAATACCTCTTTAATTTTTCATAGCCACAGATAAATTGAAATAAAAAATTTTTTAAAATGAAAAGAAAGAGGAAATATTTGAAAAAAAGAGTATTTTAAGATAGTATGCTCATAAAAGAATAATAATTTGTTTCTTTTTTTTTTTTTTAATGTGGAGAGCTTGAAAATGAAAGTAATATATGGCTATGAACATTTTAGTATTTTTATAAGAAATGTAAATAATTGCGAAGAGTAGAAATTTATTTTGATCTTCTCACAAATAAATAAACAATAGTCATACAAGATGATATGTTGGAATTTATTTTTTTGGCATGTGGATTTTAGATTTTAGGAGAAGAAAATGAGAGAAAAAGAAGAAAAAGCTATGAGATACGGAGAAAAAGAATTTAAGTGTCAAGTGAGGGCACACATTTTCATTAAATCTACTATAAAAATTAAAATAATCTCTCTGTTTATTAACGTGAAAACCCACTCAAATTATTAATTTTCAATCAACTTGGATAGTTTTCACTCAAAAATCAAACGAATTTCATTGTAATTTTTTTCATAAACTGAATTACAACAAAATATACAAAAATTTTAAAACAAAAATAGGCACTCAAAATGTTGGTTTTTTTTTTTTTAGTGTTTTTCTAATTGAATTCAAACTCAATATTTTTATAAGTTTGAAATAATTCTAATACTCATGTTTGGCTACATCAACAAATAAAAAATAAAAAAAATATTTTTAAAATGATTATTTTTAAAACTTTAATATTTTTATTTGATATGTTTCAATATATAAAAAATAAAATTTAAATATTATAAAAATTTTCATATTTTTTACTTCTACTTTGAGAACTCATTTATTCCTATTAACTTTATATTCCAATGGAAAATCAAGCAAGTCTCAGAAAATTTAGGTTGAATTGCAAATTTGTCATATTATTTGAATTTAATTAAACATTAGGCCTTTAAAAAAAAAAATCTTCATGGCTGGAATTGAACATTGTTCCACAAATGCATGTCAAATTGTTTACAAACTCTGAGCTTAGTTAAATTGATTCAAGTCGTGAGTTAGAACTCTTCTCTTAAGGTGAATTATTTTGGTAAGCATCAGGTACATCGTACAGTTAATAATTTTAAATCGTTAGATCAAGACAAAATTAATTAAAATAACGAAAAATAATAAAAAGGGTTATTATAATTAACAATTGAAATAAATTTATTTTGAAATTCAATGGGTAAAATTATAATTACATGATGTACTAGTTACTCCAACAATTCTCAAGAGGTTAAAATATTTTCATATTTCTCAATAATGGGTCTCTCCATTCATACAAACTTACACGGAACTGGAAATTTTCGTTAGAGGATGGTAGCTGTGCGAGTGTGCTTTATATGGGTCTGAATCCATTGCAAAGGCAAGAGCACGTGCTTGGTGAATAAATGGGTAAACAAATTGGGGTCGTAAATCATCAGAATTTGTCCGAGAAATTCTACAGCAGAAATTATAGAAGCAATGGAAGGGAAGAAAGAAATTTTAAAGCAACACCAAACGTACCAGAAAAGCTATTATTGCAAATAGGAAGAAGATGTGGACACAGTGCCCGCCTTGCCTCCCTTTAAAGCTCCTTTTTCTTAACCAATCCTATTTCATACACTCCTATCAAAATTTATCCCCACGCGCCTTTTCCCTTGTAAATTATTCTCTACGTCTTTTTTTTTTTCTTTTTTTTATAATAATAAAAGTGAGTTTTTTTTTTACTTATAAATTATAATATAATAATACTATATATTTTATCTTTTTATATAAAATTTTAAAGTCTTAAAATTTTTACTTTTTAACATCTTCCATTATAAAGCATACACACTACTAAGAAAATTAGAAAATAAAATATTATTGTTAAATGAACAATTTAAGAGTTTATGATTTGGATTACCTTACTCCTTTTTTTTTTTCTTTGGCTAGCATTTTCTGAATATTATGGTGCAACTTAGTTCAATGACGAAACTAAAAACTATTTTAAAAGAGATTCACTTATTTAAAACTATTAGTGACCGATGGAGATGAGATAGGATGAGAAGGATGTTGTAAGATCCGAAATTTAATTTTAGAAAATTTTAATGACGGGAGTTCTTTTAAGAATATTTTCCCTATTTTTAAGCATATGATTATAAATTTAATGATTTAATGATGATTAAATATATCTTTATAAGCCATTTAAAAAGAAATGATTTTATGTTAAAAAGATTATTATTTTAATTAAGGTTATGTTATTTATTATGAATTAAGTTTAAAAAACTATATTTAATGAATATTTTATATTTAAGAAATTAAATTTAAATGAGTATATGATGATATTTAATATTTTTAAAGTGAGTATACATAAAGAAAATGTATTTAATGATTACAAAATTTAAAGATATGAAATTAGTTATTTAAGCATGAATTTTATTGAGATTTATGAAAATTACTTTAAGTTAATATGAATATATGACTTAAATGATTTTGATCCTAATTATATTATGTGAATCAACTATATTAAGTAAATATTTAAGAAATTTATTAAATTAATTTAGTTAATATGAGTATATAATTTAAATGATTTTAATATTAATTATATTATGTGAATAAATTATGCTAAATAAATATTTAAAAATCTAAATAATTTATGTTAAAGATATAAATTAATTGATTGAGTTATGGATTAAGTTTATTTGAGTTATTGATTAAGTTGATTTAATTAAAAATATTATATGAATTGATTTAATTTAAAGTATTTAATTATGAGAAATAAAGTTATTTATGTGAGAAAAATTTTAATTAATTTTGAGAAATTAAATTATTTATGAGATATATTTTATGTCATGAGAAATAATTGGTTATGAATGATTTATTATTTGATTTAAGAAAAATTTAATGTTAGTTATTTAAGTGAGATATTATATTTATATTTAAGAGAATTAATTTAATTTAAGTTAATTTATGTACTTTACTGAAGTTAATTTAATTATGGATAGAAAAATATTTAAGAGAATTAATTTAATTTAAGTTAATTTATGTATTTTATTGAAGTTAATTTAATTATGGATCAAGAAATTTAATTTTATATAATAAAGATTTTAATTATTTGTTGGTTACAAACTG
Organism: Omphalea diandra; assembly: GCA_949677035.1. Lineage (NCBI taxonomy): Eukaryota > Viridiplantae > Streptophyta > Magnoliopsida > Malpighiales > Euphorbiaceae > Omphalea > Omphalea diandra. The sequence continues at coordinate 10,598 of CATIWR010093000.1, read as the reverse complement.
GGCACGGGTGGAGACGGTTTTCTTCTTCCTTTAGCTCCCTCCTCTTGAATCTCTCTTTTTTATCGACGTCGATTTATCGGTGGCCGAGGGCTTCAATTCATATCAGCCCCTCTTGACTCTGCACTAACTTAGCTCAGTTTTAATAAAATTATATCTGCCATAATTCGTTTATTTTGTTATGATATCCATTCTTTTTGTTTTTTAAAAGCTTATTTAGAGAATAATTAGAAAGAAATAGTAATCCTAAAGAGAAGGTGAACAAGAGAATAATATTATAATTATTACTTAAATGATAATACGAAATAAAATACCACAAAATGAAATATATTTTCTAATTTTAGAAATAAAAATATTTGTTTATTCTTAGCAAATGAACATATTTTCTAAATGAAAATTTATTTTTATTAGGAATAAAAAAATATTTTCTATAAGTAAATAGACTTTCAATTTTTGATCAAAATAGATAGTCATTAGTCTAATAATAATAAAAAATTTGTGTACAAAGAAAGCTATTTATCTCTTTATATATATATATATATATAGAATTACGCAAATAATTTTCTATTAATCTAACTTATTGTGTCACGTCATATCGTTAAACTTCTAAAGATTTTTTTTCATACATACCGATGCTTTGTTTATCTAAAAATAAATATGCCTTTCATCTTATACATCGAAGAGATTGTTATTAAATATTGTGGTTTAATTTTAAATATGAATCTTTATCTTCTATATACATTAAAAAATCATAATTAAATTCATTAATGGTGTACAAATTTAAACATTGAGAGAAAAAATCAGTATTCAACAAATATATGAGAAAGGGATTAAATTAAATAAATCAGTATTTACATATTCAATAAATAAATGGATTTTGATTAAATAATTTTATTTAAATTTGTATTTAATTAATTATACATCATTATTTTTTTAGTAGAATTACATTTTGTTAACTACTGAATTAAGTCATATTAAACAAAATAAAAGGTGCCAACATATTTTTGTTCTCATTTTATATTGCTTCACTATTATACTATTTATGCGATGTACAATGTTTTTAAAATCGGATCACTTAGTAAACTGATTAGCAGATTGATTTTTTATTTAATCAATTTAACTGATTTGATATTCAGTTCAATTAGTTTAATAACAAATAAAATTTTAAAAAAATATTAAAAAAATTTAAAAAATCAGAAACAAAAATATTAGAAATATATAAATATATTTGTAATAATTAAAATATAAAAATATTATTGAAAGCTAGTCCATATCAAACCAAATTAATTATTAATCTAATTTTTAATTTTATCGATTAATCAATGAATTTAATCTGCTTTTCAAAACATTGGTGATATACATGATCACAGATTTAATATCCATTTTCATCTGTTAATATGAACATATTTCACCTGAACATAAAATCATTATACATTGTTTAATAATGGAGGCCACAATTGAATTTAATAAAGGCATAGTTTTTGCCATAATTGATAAGTTTGGTTGACATGAATCAAATAAAGTTTAATGCGGATGCCGCTGTGGTTTAGCCTGCTGGTCAAGGCCTTAGATTTATTCGTCTCTTTAAGTATTATGGTGGATTATATTTGATATATTTGTTTAAAAAAGATGAGTATAAATTGATAGAAATTAAATAAATCAATTGTATTGAAAATATTTAATTAATTTATAATTTAATTCAATTTTAATTTACAAAATTACTTTTCAAATTTTCAATTCAATTTGATATATAAAAACTAGAATAAATTTAATAAATTAAATTTATTGAAAAATCAAATCAAATTAATTTAAAATATATATAACTTTAATTAAATCAAATCAAACTAAATTAAAATTTTATGAATTTAATTCAGTTTAATTTCAGAATATAAAGATTTTATTCATTCAAATTTTAAAAAGTTCAATTTAATTTAAGTGTAAAAAATATAAAATTTAATTAATTTGATTTTAATAAAATTTGAGCAGAATAAATAAACCCGACCATTATCTTACTCATGGATCCCTATAATCCCTCTCCTTTTAGTAACGTGCTTACCGTATGAAAAAAATGGAAAAAAAAAAAAAAAAGAAAATTGATGTATATGTTAAGAAAAATATACTCATTTTTTTTATAATATTAAATTTGAATCCCTCCCTTAGTAACATGTCTACTGTATGAAAAAAATGATGCATATGCCAAGAAAGTGTATTATTTTTTATAATATTTAATTTTTGTCTATTACAAAATTACAGAAAAATAAATTTTTATAATTTTATTAAACTTGATGTAAATAAATCTGTTTAAATCTATTAAATGGGGAAAGTAGTGGGCAACCCTTGAATGCATAAACCTAAAAAAAAAAAAAAATCTTATTAACTTATTAACAAGAACATCATGTAGTGTAGTGTGCTATATTCTTAGTCCCTCCATCTTCATCGTTATTATTGCAGAGACCTTATCATCTCATCTCATGATGAAAAAAAAATAAAAGAACATGTGAACTAGTTTTCGTTTTAGTTGACTCTATTAATAAAATTATTATTTTTTCTTTCTTTCTTTTATTAGTTGGTGTTTTGAATTAAGTCAAAAATATTATTTTTGAAAATAGTTTATAAATCAATCTTATTTTAATAGATAATCAAATGTTTTTAAGTTAATTAATTTACATGTCAATTAAAGTTAACTTTTTTTTGTTATCCAAACAATTAAAGACCAATAAGTAATAATTCCTAAATAGATCCAAGCTCATCTAAAAATTTTAATTTAGTTCGAATTGAAGGAAATTCAAATTAATTCGACTAGAGTTATAGGTTTCACTCAATTTAAACTATTTAAAATTTATTTAAAAATTAATATAATTTTTTGTTTTAAAAAATAAAATTTATGAATAACTCAATCTAAAACTTGAACTGAGAAAACTATATATAAATTTATCAAAAAATATCTAAAATTTATTCGATATAAAAAAATTTGAAAGTTTTTTTATTCGAACTCACCCGGCCTATTTTACACTTTTCATAACATTAATCTCATTATTTTTAAAAATAAAGTTCAACTCATAATATTTTTGCTTAGATGGGGCACACAATAGATGTAACTGTCACTTTTTTTTTTTTTATCATTTTCATAATTTTATGGTGGAAATCGAATGCAAGACCTTTAATAGGGATCCAATTTTTCCTGTCATGATTAATTTGAATCTAATAGAGTTCGAATTGTTAATATTGAGATCCCAGTCTTAAATACTATTTCAATACCACTAGATTCAAATCTTTCTCCCTAAAATAAAGTATCCCCCCATATCATATTATAACATGTTAAAGATCCAAAGCTCAACACACTTTTCTCCTTAAAAAAGCACACAAATAAAAAATCCACCATCATTATTTACCTCAAATGTGCATTGATTGATTGTTAAATTAACTTACTTTTTTGTTTTCCTAAAAGTTAAAAATCATCACTAAATAAAACCTTTTTTTTTTTTTTTTTTTTTTTTTTGATCTGATCTGCTACTTGGAAAAGCACAATAGAGCAACCACGAAACCTTAATTAATCTCCCAGCGTAGAAAATAAAGAGAATGAGAAAAGGAAAGAAAGGGGTGTGTGCATATATACCTTATTTAAGGAAAAACGAACCCCTCGCTACTTGGGCCAACTAGCACTGATTATATATATACTTCCGTCATTCTTAAATATCTGTTGTTTTTTAAGAGTTGTGCACAAGTAAGAAATTAATTAGGTTATATTTTAGAAAAAAAAGCTAAATTATCTTTTATTATATTATTACAATTAATTAATATGTGCAATAATTATATAATAATGATACCTGATAAGAATAAAAATAAAATTAAGAAAAAATTAAAATTTTATTGGTATTATGAAGTGACACCTAAAGGGATTGAGTATATTATAAATGTGAATGAGATAACTTTAAAACAGCAAAATAAATTAAGGAAAAAGAAAACTGAACCCCACGCACCAAAAACAGCGTGCGCAAAAAAGTTAACCAAACAGAAAAGAGAGACTACTGCGCCCTTTAAGCACAATTCCTACCCTTTCATTTTCCTTCTGCTACTTTCCTTCCATAATAACAGCCATTTCTCTTTCTTTCTTTCTTTCTCTCTTGAAAAGAAAACAAAGAAAAGGAAAAGGAAAAGGAGAAGAAATGAGCAGGCTTGCACCATTGTCGGAAGAACCCATAAACGAGAACGAATATGGCAACAACTGCACAAAGAAAGGACAGTCATGGAAGAACTGGCTCAAGAATCACTTCCCTCTTGTGTTCAACAAAAAAACAGACCTCAAGATCCTCTTAAGTGTTCTTGGTTGCCCTCTTTTTCCTCTCTCTTTCCATCCCAAACTACCCATCAATGAGGTATGTGTGATATCTACTTTTATGTATATACTTAGTACATTCTTTTCTTGATTCTTGACCTCTTGCATGCATTACAAATGGATGAAGGTTTTGATCTTATTTTCAAGATTTGATATATGCATATATATTTTAAAGGACTAACTAACCTATGGATATATGATTTATTATTGGCAAAAAAAAAAAAAAAGGATAATTTATTTGGGGGGTGTAATTTGAGCATCTTCTCCACTAATTAAGATGCAATGCCTCATGGTTTCCCACTACTAGTGTGTACCATGGCTCTCCCGCCATGAAAGAATCCAAAAAAGGACTCTGAGGTACTAACATTTTGTGGGTCCAATTATTAAATATAGCATCAATTACATTTTGTAAGGAAAAAGTAAAGCATGTTTCAGACTATACTTGTAAGTCAATTAGTGTGTGTTTCCCCCTTCGCATCAACTTGTTACATCACAATTGTTTGTAATCTAAATATGTCCTGTCTCATTATTTTTATTCAAAGAAGTTGAAGCAATGTAAATGAAATGATTATGGTCCGAATTAATGATATCATATCTAGTACAAAAAATGCTAAAAAAAAAAAACCTTAATTGATGCAATTTTCTTCAAAATTTACCATTTAAGACAATAAAATTAAATAAAAAATTATTATTAATAAGACGCTAAGAAGCTAACTGAGATAATAGATATATTTACCAATATCTTTCTTTTAAAATTTTATTTAAAAATTTGTTAGAGAGGTACAATTTAACTAAAAGAAGCCAAGTAGCATTCGACCGTTATTTTACAAAATAAACTTTCCTGACTTAGCTTATTAATCTAACAATTAATTCCTCAACCATACCAATTATGAATCATATGATGTGATACAGCAATTCATCTATCTGTCATTTATAGGTATCCTCCTCAGCTCAATACATTATACAGCACTTCACCGCCGCAACCGGTTGCCGGAAATTAGAGGGAAGGGTGAAGAACATTTTTGCCACCGGAAAAGTGGCAATGGCCATGGTGGATGACCTGGGCGGCTCACCTGGCTTGGCGACTGGAGCCACGGGTGACGTACAAAAAGGTTGCTTTGTAATGTGGCAAATGGTTCCCAACAATTGGCTAATTGAACTAGTTGTTGGGGGCCACAAGGTTGTAGCCGGTAGTGATGGCAATGTGGCTTGGCGCCATACTCCCTGGCTCGGCGCTCATGCTGCTAATGGTGGGGTCCGCCCTCTCCGCCGAGCTGTTCAGGCAAGTGACACTAATTATTTGTAACATTTGAGGTTTGATTTATTTTATAATTATAACGTTTTCATGGAAACATTTTTCAATATTTAGTACCTAACAAATTGAAGAGTAAATTATTTGACTCTTATAATACACTTTTGATCTTTATTAATTAAAATTAAAATAGAAACATAATTCTTGCATTAGTGAAAAAAATAAAATTAATTTGGAGACACCAAAGTGGCTTATAATATTTAACATAATATTAAAATGTAATTAAATTTAATACCATGTTTGGCATCATTGTGATTTTTTATTTTTATTTTAAAAAATAAAAAAATATTTTTTAAAATACTATTCTTTTTATATTTGTTAGAAACTATTTTGAAAATAAAAAAATTGAAAATCTAACATCACAAATTCTGACTTTTAAAATCTTATTTTTATTTTAAAAAACAGAAAACAAAAAGTGGTAAAAAACACATGCTAAACTTTTAGTTGCTAAAATATGATCTACAGAGTACACGTGACGAAAATTTTACAATTTAAGAGTTTAAAAGACTAAATGATTCGAATGTTAAAAAAATTGAATTAAAGACCAAAATAATTAATTTAAAATGGTATCAACGAAATGACATAACATGTCAAACTTAAATGGATTTTAGTAAATCTTCCTAAAAATAATTGTTTAATTATGATTTATGATCTGCTTTGCGTCCCAGCTAGTGATCAATTATCTCTATGCAATAGGCTAACGGTTAGTAGTCTGTGTGGACCATGTAGTCTTTCTTGGTAAATTGGATCTTGGTGGCCTAGCTAGTGATAGATATACGTCATTAGGTACGGGATAAGTTACACACATTATTAGATAATTTATGCTGGGGCTGTATAAATTAGCTGGCGTCCATGCTTATTTTCTCTTATATATCTTGAGGTCACCAAAGAGAAAGGTAACTAGTCATCATGCTCCATATATATATATATATATATATACATCAACATATGTATTGTATGATATAGACATGCAACTGCTAATTGGTGTCTGTTAATTCATTACCTAATTTTACTTGCTGAAACAAGATCCAACTACCCCCAGGATGCCGGATCTTGCTTCCATTGTGCTTTGTCAAATATGGAATCAATTGAGTCATATGTCCGTGAGGAGTAGAATTTGTTTTATAAAAAAAAAAATTATGAAGCTAACCATTTACTTATTTTGCAGCTTATTGCATAGAGTTTCAATAGTTGTGACAAATATAATACAGTTAGCAGTCTATTTTTTTACTTTAAATTTTTCTACAGTGTCATTATCAGTGAAATCGAACTTGAATCCCCTTATTTCCCTATTAGATTAAAATTTTAGTAATAAAATTAAAGATATTCTTTATATGGTTCGCACGTAGTTTTATAAAATTACTATAGGGAAAAAAAGGAAGAAGGAATATATATATATATATATATATATATATATATAGGCGATGATCATGGTAACATAGAATTATGCTTTTTCTTTCCTTCACCTCAAAGCAAATGAAGAGATTGAAAAGTGAAACATTGCTCAATTACTTTGTTTCTTTTAGCAAAGTGGTTGAAAGGTCAACTAGTTACCTTACCTTATAGTGTTTCTACTATCATTTGAAGATAGAAAGTGGGGCAAAAAAATTTCAAGGAATCAATCTGTCTTTTAACATAAATGGTATTGGAGTCGTCTACATGACTGAAAGCAAAAAAATTTACCAGAAAAAGGATTTTTTTTTTTTTTTTTTTGGGTAGGGACTAGATCCCATGGCAATATCAGCTCTGTTCTCCTCAGCACAATACACGGGGGAGAAGTGCATATCGGGGACTGATTGTTTTGTACTGAAATTGGCTGCTGATCTGGCGGATTTAGCCGACCGAAGCGACAACACTGCAGAGATGATCAAGCATGCAGTGTTTGGGTACTTCAGCCAGAGAAGTGGCCTGCTCGTGTATCTAGAGGACTCGTACTTAACCAGAATTCAATCACCAGGATCCTACCCGACCTATTGGGAAACCAGCATCTCGACAAAAATTGATGACTATCGGACTGTGGAGGGTGTGATGATTGCACATGGTGGTCAATCTAATGCAATGATCACAAGATTTGGTGACAATTTGAAGGCAGGCCTTTCTATCACAAGGATGGAGGAGACATGGTCTATTGATGATTTTGCATTTGATGTAGCAGGATTGTCTATGGACTGCTTCATTCCTCCCAAAGAAGTACAGAAAGATTATCCACTCGACTGGAAATCGCCGTTGCATCAATGATCATCTAGGTTTTTCAACGGTCAGGATGGAGATGATTAAATACTTCAGCAAGGCTGCTATATACATGATATTAACTTCAATCAAAATAGTCGAGATAATCCATTATTAGTATGTGTGAATATAGACAAAGACAATATGTAACGTACTTATAATTTTGAGATTTTTCTGTTTCTTTTAAGGTGAGTTATATATCAATTATTGAATATAATGACAACATCTTGAAATATGTGTATGTAAAATTTGTTTTGTGACAAAAATGCATTCTCAAAACCCTAAATTTTGTATAGTTATATTGAGTTCTTGCATTATGATGTATACATTTTACGTATGTGAATTGCTCTGACTAAAATATCTTTATATTTTCATCCCGTTACAAAATAGGATTTTCATTCATTTTACCTCAATTTTCATTAATAAAAAATAAAAAAATCAATAAATTAAATTTTAAAATTCTAAAATTACTCTTTTTCCTTCTCCACTCTTTTTCTTTTTTCTTCCTACTCATTATTGATCCTAGAATCAGAGCTTCAAAATTACAATCTGAACCATTTTAGATCAAACCCAACCCATTTATCATTCTTTGTCTTACATAATCAATATGGATGCCACCATTCTTTAAAGCGTCAACAATCAACTTCCTGTGTGCATTTTTACCCACCTGCCTAACAAAGTAGATTGGGTATGAGAGTTGGGTTCAGAAGCAACTGGAATTAGAGGGGATTTGGAGGATTTAATGGCAAATGAAGGACATTCGCGTGTTTTTGGTGATGGGTTATGATTTTGTTCCATGTGTATTTGTGGACTACTTCTGTTTGAGGTAGAAATAGTTGATTGCAGGTGAAGAGAAAGGCTGTGGGGACGGTGACGTTTTAGATTGGAAGGATGCGAGTTTGTGGAAGTTATCATTGGGGCCGAGCTCACGTTCGATGTCGAAATCGGAATGTTCCAGAAGGACGCTGCCATGGAGTGTTCCACAGCGTGGCTAAACAAAAGAAAATAAGAGGCATCATCATTTTTGTTTTTGCGATTGCATTTCCTTGCTTCAGATCGAGATCTTCTGATGGTGAACCCACGGCTCCATCGTGCCCTCTGCCTCATGTGCCTTTGTTGAAGACGACGATAACAATAGCAACAGTTGAAGCTGAAGACGACGACGGTGTTGAATTCGTGTGAATTTGCTTCGATTTTGGAGGGAACTGAGTTTTTACAGTGCTGGGTTCTTTCTTTAATTGTCGGGTATTTTTTATTGTTGATTTCAGTTTAATTGTTGATTATTTTCTTATTGGATATTACTATTAATGTTGATGTGGTGGTGATGCGTTATTCTTGTGGTGGTGGTGTGTTGTGTTGCGGTGGTTGGGCAACGTAAAAACTCAAAATTAGAATGAAAATGAAGGGTAAAATAGGATTTTTATTTTAAATTAATGGAAGTTTTGACGTAGCCTAATAAAATGAAAATAAAAAGATATTTTAGTATACTTTTGAAAATGAGCGACTAAATAATATAATAGTGCAAAATTTAAGAAATCAACGTATTTCACCCTTTTAAGTATGTTTTTCCATATATATATATATACATTAATGATTTAATAATGATTAAATATATTTTATTGTGTTTGAGAAGATTATTAATATATATATGAGTGTTTTAAAGAGAGATGATTTTATATCAAGGAGATTATTATTTTAATTAAAGTTGTGTTATTTATTATAAATTAAATTTAAAGAGTTATGTTTAATGAATATTTTATATTTAAGAATTTAAATTTAAATGAGCACATGATGATATTTAATATTTTTAAAATGAAAATTATGTAAAAAAAATATATTTAATGATTTAAGGGTCTAAAAATATGAATTTAATTATTTACGTGTGAATTTAATTGAGATTTACAGAATTTATGAAATTAATTTTAAGCTGATATGAGTATATGATTTAAGTAATTTTAATATTAGTTATATACGTGGATTTATTATTTTAAATAAGTATTTAAGAAACTTAAATTAAATGATGTTAATAATATTAATTTATTTAAGTTTATTAAGTTATTGATTAAGTTGATTTAATTAAAAATATTATGTGAATTGCTTTAAAACATTATATGAATTGATTTTATTTAAAGTGTTTAATTATGAGAAATTACATTATTTATGTGAGAGATTTTCATTAATTTTGAAAGATCAATTCATTTGCGAGATATTTTATATCATGAGAAATAATTAATAATGGATAGATTAAACTAATTATATGAGAATATTTTATTAATTTTTAGAAATTAATTAATTTAAGAAAAATATATTATATTATGAAAATAATTAATCATGGATGATTTATTATTTAATTTAAGTAATTTTAATGTTAAATTATTTAAGTGAGATATTATATTTATATTTAAGAGAATTAATTTAATTTAATTTAATTTATATGTTTTAAAAAAATTAATTTCATTATGGTTGGAGAATTTAATTTTGTGAAATTAAATATTTTTATGGGTATATATTTTAATTATGAGAATTTTGATTATTGCATTATTATTATTATTGTCGTTATTCTAATAAAAAAGAAATGAATAAGAAATTAAAGGAAATAAAAAAAGAAAAAAAAGAACAAACATAAGAACCAAGAAAAGAAAATTGTTTGTATGCAGCCAAACAAATTATTTTGGCATAAAAGAAAAGTGATATCCTAGCAGAATAGGAACGTGGTCCTTTCTA
>CATIWR010092996.1:0-62561 GCA_949677035.1 Omphalea diandra | reverse complement strand
GAATTACAATTAAATAAATCAAATTAGGATGTAATTGTCTGTTACTTGGAATTTGAGTATATTTAAAAAGTCTTAAAATTTAAATTTTTAAATGCTTTAAATCTAAAAATTTTAATAGCAAGTCATAGATTCATATAAGGTAAAACACTAAAATTTCATTTTTGTATAATATATTCATTTTTATATTAAATTTTTTAAATCACTCTTCCAAATAAATATGATTCGCCACATCGTATTAACTTGATCCACTAATTATTATCAGACTATCATCATCCAGATTTTGGCAGGAAATTTCAACTCAAAAGTTTTTGTCAAGGACAAATGACCACTTTACGCAACATATACACCTGCTTCAACTATGAATTATATCATGAACTTAAGTTCATATTATTTTATGATCTCAAATCTATATGTACATTTGATCTTAACTGCATGTATATTGATATATATATATATATATATATATATTGAATCTATGTATATTGATATTGAATATATATTAATTTTTAATTATATATTTATTAATTTTTAATTATACGTATATTTAGGTCCATGATATACGAATGGTGCTTCAACTTGCTCGGCCTCCAATTTAGAAAAGTTCTACTCAGAGTAGGATGCTTTTGTTTAATAACGTCTAAAATTCATTGCAAAAGCATGACCATTGGAGCCCATGCTTAATCTTTGGGTCCCAAAACTCTGACCTACTACTGCTGGCGTACTAAACACTCGTTCTGCAAGATAAATTTCTTAGTATAAAGTTTGATTGGCTCAAGTCAAGGAAATTTCGTCAATGTTATATTTATTTCAGTATAGTTTTATTTTAGTCACAATCAATATTTTTACAATCAGATTAGAGATTGAATTAATTAATTCAATTCAATCAATCTAATTTAATATAATATATTTTTATTTTTTAAAAAATATATAAATAATATTTAAAAATATTTTAAAAATTATAGAAAATATGCAATATGATAAAGTAATAACTTTGTTTAAAATTTTAATTTCTGATAATGTAACATTTTAAAAATTTTCAAATTATCACAAATGACGTAGTTTTAATTTGACCCATTTTTTCAGTTTTGATTGATTTGAGGGATTGATTTTAATACTTAATCGAATTGAATCATTGATCAATTTTTTATTTTATCAATTTAACCAACTGATTTAATCCGATTATGAAAACATTAATTTCAATGTTGCTATGATCATTCAACACTAGTTATTCATTTCTCTAAAGGCACCCCCAGCCACTACTGGATGACAAGACGTTCCATTCTGCCTTACAGAGGAAGTTGTTTGTTAGATTACGTACATTTTAGCGCAGGCATGAATTTTCCGATTTCTCATATGTACATAATGACATATCTTTGGTTATTTATTTAACACAGCATCACATAGCACGAACCTGAAAACCAAAGTGAAGAAGCCATCAATCATGCCTAGGATCCCTCCTCAACTCCCTTTCGAAATCATCACCGATAGACTCTCCAGACTACCCTTGAAGCCTCTACTTCGTTTCAAGTGTGTATGCAAGTCATGGCGTTCTTTGATCTCCAATGATCCTCAATTTGCTTAACTCCACCTCCCACATGCAAACCAAGACACAAATGTCAACTGCCACGGGCTCTTTCTCTTCACCTGCCCCCTTCTTATCCATAGATCACCATGTTATTGCGATGGCGATGATGCGGAAGAACCAATTGGCCGCCAACGAGACATGAAGGAGGGGTGGGATGCAGGGGTTCAACCCCCTGCCATGTGAAAGAAAACCTAGGGAAGGAGGGGCGGGGAAGAAGAAGACCACCTCCTTCAATTTTTTTTTTTTTTTTTTTTTTGTTGACCACTTACTTAAAGTGGTGTCGTTTTGAGTAAGTGACAAAAGAAAAGGCAAGACTCGTCCACCTTTTTTCTTTTTTTTTTTATTTGATTTCTTTTTCTTTTTTTGACTTTTCCTTTTTCATTTCATTTCTTTTTTTGACTTTTCCTTTTTCATTTCATTTCTTTTTCCTTTCCTTTTAATTTTTTTGGAAAAGAAGAATAATATCAATAATAATAATAATAATCAATAACTAAAATTTTCATAATTAAAATATGCACCATATAAATTAAATTTCTCCATTCATAATTAAATTAACTTCCACAAAATATATAAATTAACTTAATTTAAATTAATTCTCTTAAATATAAATATAATATCTCATTTAAATAATTAACATTAAATTTTACTTAAATTAAATAATAAATCATCCATAACCAATTATTTTTCATGACATAAAGTTTAAATTAAATTAATTCCCAAAGCATTCTTAATTAAATCAACTTAGTCAATAACTCAAATAAACTTAAATAACTTAATATCTTTAACATAAATCAATTAGATTCCTTAAATATTTATTTAACATAATTTATTCATATAATATAATTAACATTAAAATCATATACTCATATTAACTAAATTAATTTCATAAATTCTTTTAACATAGTTAATTTACATAATATGATTAATATTAAAATCATATGTTCATATTAACTTAAAACAATTTTCTTAATTTTCTCAATCTCAATAAAATTCATACTTAAATAACTAATTTCATATCTTTAATCATTTTATATATATATATATATATATATATATATATATATATATATATATACTCATCTTAAAAATATTATATATCATCACACACTCATTTACATTTAATTTTTTAAATATAAATATGTATTAAATATAACTCTTTAAATTTAATTCATAATAAATAATATAACCTTAATTAAAATAATAATCTCTTTAACAAAAAATCATTTCTCTTTAAAATACTTATATATACATTAAATAATATCCTTAAATAAATTAAAGTATATCTTATTATTGTTATTACTAAATTATTAAAATTTATAATTGTATACATAAAATAAGAAAAAAATATTCTTAAAATATCTCGAGTTACTTGAATTTTTTAAAATCAGATTTCAAACTTTACAAAATGTTCCCCTTTTTAAATATAGATTTTTCCTCTATCTCCTCCTTCTCTCATCTCATTGTCGCCCCACCGATCACCAACAACTTAACTAAGCCCTCTCTAAAAACAATTTCCAGGTCCTCCACTGAGATGACAGTGTTATAACAAGAGAGCTCAGGTATCCACCAGGGACTGAAGAAAGTGATATCCAATTTGCGGAATCTTCCAATGGCTTGATTTCCCTTGTTTTTAACTCTGATTTTGTTCCGCAAATAATTGTGTGGAATCCATCAACTGGTTAGTCTAGAGACTTGCCAGTGACAAGTTCTTATCCAGATGATGAGCTCTTTTTGGATTTGGATTCGATTTGAATATTGATGATTACAAAGTACTGAGAGACATCATCTCTACTTCTAGTGCTCAAGTTAAAATGGAGGTTTTCTCCATGAAACGTTGTACATGGAGAACAATTGAAGACCTTCATTGTAGTGTTGCCTTCCAAGGTTCAGGTACTTATCTGAATGGGGTTTTGCATTGGCTAGTGAGGCAAGGAAATGGTCCAAACCAAAGATACATCATCATTTCATTTGATTTGGCAGAAGAGAAATTCTTTGAGACGTTAATAGTGCCAGATCATGTTCGCCAAAACTGGGGCTTAGAATTAAGGGCCCCAGAGATTACCTCTGTGTATGTTCTACCACTCATACAAATGTTTATGAGCCATGGACAATTAAGGGATATGGCACCAATTTCTTGGACTACATTATTCAATTTCACCAGTGATCCATTACGTGGATGTAAATATTGGCTTGATTTATTATGGGTTTCAAAGAATGGTAATGTTCTGTTCAATCTTGATGGATGGGAATTCGTTCTGCATAATGCTAATGAACAGACTTCAAAATGGCAGAGTACCCCATTATGGGGACTGGTTTCTACCCACTACATGCATAGAGAGTCTTGTTTCCCCAAATGATAGAAGCAGATTAAGATAGAAAATAGACAAAAGAATGAAGCAGTTTGAGAGAGATTACATGAGCAGTAGCATTATTGTGTTTGCATTTTCCTCAGGTTAACTTACATTTTATGTCTGAGTCTTCTTCTTGGACCTTTGTTTGCGTTGCACAGTCTAATTATAATACTAAATTTTAAATAAATTTAGTATTTATTTTATTAAATAATTAGTTAATTAATTAAATCATTAAAATTAATATATAAATAATAATTATTATTTAATCAAAAATTATTATGAAAGAAATAAAATAATAAAATAAATTTATCAAAATTTATAATTATGTACGGAGTTAGTTGTAACAATGAATTATCTATTAATTTATATTTTTAATTTTATGTGATACAATTTTAAGAAAAAAATTATTGAACTTGAATGAAATTTTAATTAATCAATTAAACAAATAATTTTAAGTATTTCATAATCAAAAATAAAATTAATAGATAATTGCAAACTATATATACATATATGAGTAATTGTAATAAAAATTGTTTATTAATTCATATCTTCAATCTTGTGTGACACAATTTTGAGAAAAAATTATTAAACTTGAATAAAATAATATATTATACATTTTGCCCTTATATACTTAGAATTTAAATAATTAATGAAATTAATTTCTATTTAAAATATTTACTTTTAAAATTTTTATAATTTTCTATTTAGAAATGGTTTAGAATTTTTATTTTTTAGATTTTTTTAATTTTTTATTCAGAATATCTTGGCTTTTTATTTAGAATTTTTATTTTTAAGTTTTTCTAAATTACTGTTTAAAAGTAGTTTATAATTTATAATTTTTAAGTTTATGGACTTGACTTTCTATTTAAAATTTTTATTTTTTAGATTTTTTAATTTCTAATTTAAAAAGTTTTTATTATGACAACATTTTTCTATTATAGCATTTTTGGTATGGCAATTTTATATAACATAATAAAAAAAAAAAAAGACACATGATTACATTAGACAATTATTCAATAAATGACAAATAATGATTTAAAACTAACTCTAAAGTTGGAATTAATAATATATACTAATTGATTGTATTGTTGTTGTGGAAAATTATTTGTTATACAATGTATTACACTTCAATTACTCGAATTTGAAGTTTTTTACACTTGACAATCATTTTATTAATGTTTCCATCTTTTTTTTAGTTAGCCTCCCCCAATTCTTTTTAAATTAATTTTGAACCTGTGTATTGCGCAGTTCGTACATTATAATAACACAATTTAAATAAATTTAATATTTAAACTAATAATTAGTTAAATAATTAAAATTAATATATAAACAACAATTATGATTTAATTATTATTTTATAAAAGTTATTGAAATAAATAAAATAATAAAACAAATTTATAAAATTTGTAATTATATATGAATTTAATTATAATAAAAAATTATGTATTGATTTATATTTTAATTTTACATGATATGATTTCAAGAGAAAATTTATTAAATTTGAACAAAGTAATTTTTGATAATTAATCAAACAAATAATATTAAGTATTATAAAGTCAAAAATAAAATAAACAAATAATTATAAATTATATATATAGAAGGTAATTGTGATAAAAGATTATCTATAAATTTATACCTTTAATTTTGTGTGGCACAATTTTAAAAGAAAGTTTATTAAATTTAAACGAAATAATTTATAACAATCTATTACTCTGTTATTTGCCCTTATATAAATAAAATTTAACAATTAATGAAATTTATTTAAATCTTTACTTCCTATTTGGAATTTTAACTTTCTAGATTTTATAATATTATGTTTAGAAATAGCTAAGAATTTTTACTTTTTATGATTTTTTTAATTTTTTGTTTAGAATATATTGGCTTCCAGTTTAGAATTTTTAATTTTAATTTTTAAAATTTTTTGTTTCAAAGTAATTTAGAATTTTTATTTTTTATTTTTTATAATTTTCTATTCAAAATATTTTTTTATATTTGCTTGACTTTTTGTTTAAAATTTTTACTTTTTAGATTTTTTGACTTCTAATTTAGAAAAATATTTTATTATGACAATTATTTTTTTATTTTCTATTTAGAAATATTCTTTTGATATGATGGTTTTCTATTATATAATATAAAATAATAATATGTGGTTACATTATACATAATTATTTGACAAATGACAAACAATATTTTAAAACTAACTTTGAAACTAAATTAATAATATATAATGATTGATTATATATAATATATAATATACTATAGTACATAATATACTACAATATGTCAAATATATAATATTTCGATCTTGATTCAACTAAATATCTACCCTAGGATTTTAAAATTCAAATTTCAGATGCAATTGAAATGAATATGTTAATAGCTTTTTATAGTCATTACTTACTTATTTAAATTGTATAATTTAACGACTGAACCATACTATTGACCCAATTATGATTTAAAATGTTTTTCTTTTCCGCAGAAAATGTTTTTTCAAAGAAAAATTTGATTCTCTTTATGATTCTTTTTTAACTTGAATCATGTTTCATTGTTTAGATAACTTTTAGAGAGGTGCATTTAATTAAGACTTTAAAATATTTATAAAAGTGAATAACTTTGTAGAATTTATAAATTTTTGATGACTTTTGTAGAATTTTAAAAAAATTTTATAGACATTAATAAACTTTTTACAAACATTAATGAAAAAATTTATTGATTTCTAATATATTATATATTGTAACGAATTTATATTTATCATATAAATAAAATTTGTGACACCAACAGTAACTGAATACCAATCATATAATATATTACAATATTTAATATATTATAATAAAGCTTCATTTTTTATATTACTAAACTAATACAAAGTTTTCATATTTGATTTATATAACAAGTATTTCTAATTTTCTTGGCAACTTATATTTTAAATTGTGCTACAATGATTTTTTAGAGTAATTTGTCTTTTATGTATTTTTCATCATAGTTGAAGTTTGTGCTATTTTGTTCTATTTTAAGATTAGAATTTGAAGTTTTCAAGATTCACAATAGAGTAAAATGGACAGCATTTACATAGAGAATACATTATGAGAAATTTTCTAACAAGACGTTTATGATAAATATTATAATATATTATTATATTAATATTATGATATTAAATATATTATAATATTAAGAATAATATTAATATTAATATTATTATTATTATATTAAAATAATAACAAAAAATAGCTCATATTTTTAATTCTCATTTGACTCAGTATTTAGAGTACAAGCTAAGTGGTATCCAATCAAGTTGTAGTCGTTATTTTTCTAGTAGTTAAGTTGAATTTAACGACTAAATAGTAGTTCTCTAACTACTAGACAACTGTCATCGCTAAGTAATCGTTAAATAACAATTACCAAATTATAGTAGCTAAAGTAGTAGCTAATTAATTATAAAGGCGACTGTGAACATTAAAAATAGCGATTGTTTAGCTATTAATGAGTATAGTCGTTAAGGTATTACTTTAGCTACTATCATTCTGATAGTCACTAAATAGTGACTGTTTAGTTATTACAAATTGTAATCTCTAAAGTCAAAATTTTAGCTACTAACTTTCTTATAGTAGCTAAATAGATATTATAAAGCTATTACCACTTATAATCACTAAACTTTAAATTTTAGCTACTAACATAGTTGTAGTAGCTAAATAGAAACTATTTAATTACTATATATTGTAATAACTAAATAGAAACTATTTAGTTACTATATATTGTTGTAGCTAAAATTTTTTAAAAATATTAAATTTAATTAAATTTTTAATTATTTATGAATATTATTTATTATTAATATTTTTATATATTACTTAGTAATATCATTTACTATTCATTAATATTATTTATGAATATTATTTAATTAAATTTTAACATTATTTATTAAATTAGTATTGAAAAAAATTAAAATAAATTTTTTTGATATTTTATTATAAAAATAAAGAAAAAGTATATTAACGTCTCATGTTTTAAAAGAAAATGTATAAATAAGGTTCTCATTCCATGTTTTATAATTAAAAAATACAATTAAACAATACATTAAAGATCATTTACGGGTGGGTCCACTGCGAGAGATCATCTGAAGTCAATGCTAGGACAACTAAATTTGTACTAATGAAGCACATGTTAAAATAAAAAAATTCAGTCAAAATAAAAAAATAAAATCAGTTAAGATAAAAAAAATAAAAACTTGATCCAAATAAAATTGGTTAAAAAAATAAAATTCAATCAAAATCATTAAATTAAATTAAATCAGACTAATCTAACATGATATCTTTTTCTAAACATGTTAAATATCATAAAATAAAAATATTTTCGTTGAACAAATGAAGCCTAAACATCATTTTAATATCATTCTATTAACTCATTGTTAATATAAAATAATTTTTCCCTAAAATGATAATATATAATAATTTTGTAAATATTAAGTGATCTACTTTATTACATGTTTCTTTTCCTTTTATGACTTGTTTTAACTTTTAGCGTAAATAACTTATCTTCAAATGAAATATTAAAAAAAATAAAATTTAATATATGCTATTTATCTAATATTCAAGTGATCAAATATCTACCTACTAGTGCAAAAGTCAAACAATAGATGTAAATTAGCTCATAATATTATATATATATATATATATATAAAATACTTGAAAATGAAAATAAAACAAAAAAGATCTATTGGCCCCGCTGCTAATTCCACCATTCCCTGCTGTATCAAAGACAAATGTAATTCTTACGTCAAAAGCAAAGCAAAAGATAATATATTAGAACATAAGCAAACATTTAATCCAGGATTCACAGGCATAACCATACAAATGTTAGGAACAAAGTTGCACTGACCAACTTGGATCAATATCAAAATTCCAACCCATTTTGTAACACCAATCCGTTAAAATCATTGGTTTGACCCCAGATAACCATTCGACCCACAAGGACTAGAAAATCCTCACCCTAATCCTCCGGATTTGCAGCCAAATCCTCAACTTCCATATCAAATTCTAGTTCATCATCGCAAATAACATCTTCATCACGATTGCCAATGATTATATCATCATTCAGTAACTCCTCCCAGATAGTAACCGAATCCAATTGTCTAGACCACTAGTCCCTTGTACAGAACAGTTAGGGATTCTTAAAACATTAAAAGTCAGCCAGAAGCGATCAAAGAATTTCAAATACATATTAAAAAAGGATTAAACACAATGTTCAAACAGAAAAATGACATACGCCAAATTCAGCTAATAATTTGAGAGACATTTTCAGATGCCAGTGAGGATACAGATGATTACATCAAACAAGGTCACTACCTAGACCCACCAATACTGTTTATAACATTATACTGACCATTAAGAGAATTATCCAATACTTCCAGATATTCAAAACTTGCCCCCGTGTATATAATATGAAATAATAGAATAGTAAGCTGCAGAACATATCCCAAAACTTTAATCCTTCTTAATCATTTTGATGCATGCTCTTTAATATGTTTTTAAAACATTATGATGTTTTAAGAAGAAATGTTTAAATCACATCTTTTAAAAACTTAAAATACTAAAAGAACAGTTCATTTCAACTATGAAATACAACCATACTGTGTCTATTTAATCATGTATGAGAAAGAAAACACACATATACTTGATTAACTTGCAGAGAGATGCAAGATATTAAGTTCTCTTATAAAGGAGCAAAGCAACTTAATACTTACCCATAGCAATACGGGGCATAAAAAATAGCAACAGGCATGAACGGTCTTTGGGATCTGAACCCAGAATATGGGTTTGGGCAGCTTCCTCTATACTGCTTCATCCCAAGAATGTTGGTTCTCCTAGCAAAGACCTAAGGACAAACCAGAACCATCACTAAAATCATCTGCAACAATTCAAAACAATTAACAGCAAAGAAAACAATTTAAAATACCCTTTAACTGACGGCCATGCAGCTCTGATTCATTTAACAACAAAGCATGTTGAACAACATCAAGCTCTACACATTCAACATAAGCAAATCCTTTTGGTTGACCAACCTTGTCAGTCAAAATTTCAACTGATGCTAAAGGAGTATCTAGTCTTGACAGTCGACAATAAGAAAGAAACAAATACCATCAGTCCTGCAAACTATTAGTTTTATACCTAATCAAGCTTCAAATAATCTACAATTTCATTGTATCATCTTAAAAATAAACATACAACCTCATATATGGTGATAAATAAACTTACATGAGATGGTATTAAATCACATAGCAAATGTGCAGAAGTACGAAGATAAGGAAATCAAACTTTTAGGTACAACCTGTATATTATTATACATGAATATTTCGTAGCTTTCAATCATATTTACCTTAAACCTAAGTGTTACATTACTATAGTAGCAAAGTCTGAAAACAAAACCAGATTAATTCATGTGGAACAAAATGAATATTAATTCATATTTAATATTAATCTAACCCAAACATTATGAAGCAACTGTACTCAAG
Organism: Omphalea diandra; assembly: GCA_949677035.1. Lineage (NCBI taxonomy): Eukaryota > Viridiplantae > Streptophyta > Magnoliopsida > Malpighiales > Euphorbiaceae > Omphalea > Omphalea diandra. The sequence goes on along the minus strand of CATIWR010092996.1, from coordinate 52,120 downwards.
AAAGAAATTAATATACTCTATCCCTTTCTACAAGGTTAGTGAAAATCTCCTCTGTCGGGTCCTCAATCAAACAGTTTGCAAACAATATGGACAAGTTCTAATTCTAAAAGTCATTGATCAATGGAGTAACTGCTACCTAATTGATTTATATTCCCTTCAAATACTAACTAATTATACACGTTCCTATACAATTGAGCTTACAAAAAGCTCCAAAACCCAACCTAAACAATCAGCCCTGCAATTAGGTGGCTAATTGTCTTTCTTGGTATCTATACGATATATAATAAAACTTAAACAGACAAAAACAAAAAGTTTGATTTACTGAAACAAACCTCAATTGACTTAACAAGAACATTCTTGAAATATTGAAAAAAAATAAAATTTCTCAAATTTCTCACATTTTCTTGATAAATAAATGAGCAACACCGTGAGAATCTCGAAAGATGACACCAATCTGAGATGGCAGAGACAACATAGTGAAAGGAAGAGAGGCAACGGCTAGGTTTCGCAAAATCTGGAAGAAAAGGAATGGTGTGATTGGCAAGACATACCAGGAATGAAAGGAAACAAAGCTTTTGTTGGGGTTCACAAGAAGGAAAGGAACAGTGTGAATGGCGGAGACAATAGCTAGCTTTTGTTAGGGTTCACAGGAAGCAAACGAATTGTGTAAAAGGATAAAACAAAAGACAAAGAAACAAGAACTAGGTGTATTTTTTTTTTATGTTCATTAGTGACAAATTAGCTACTACCATATGAGTAGCAAATCTTAGCGACTAACAATATTTTTACTTGCTAAGCTCCTATAAATTTAATTATATTTAGCTACTACAAAAAATAGTCGGTACTACAAACAATGAAGTAATTAACTATTTAGAATTTAATATATTATATATAATAATATATAATTATTAAAAAATTAATATTATAATTATATTATATTAATCATATATATATATAATGTATAAATATTATAAAATAAATAAAAAATAAATATTATAAGTATATTTTATATTATATTATATTTTATATTAATATTATAAATTAATATTATATTATAAATATTAATATTATAATTATATTATGTAATATTATATTATATAATTATATATAATATATTTAAATTATATGTTATATAATATATTAATATTAATCATACATAATAATTTATTATATTATATTATATTACACACTTAGCGACTACTTAGCTAATATAATGGGTAGTAGTTAAACTTAGTGACTAACATATGTTAGTAGCTAATCTACATGAAATTTATTTGCATTTAGCTACTACAAAAGTTAGTCACTATTTAGCGACTACAAACCATGCAATAGCAAATTAGCGACTGCTTAGCTACTACTGGAGGTAGTAACTAAGTTTAGCGACTAAAATTTTGTTAGTCGCTAAGTCCTGAGCGGAAAAAATTTTGGCGCCAAATTTTTAAGTCTCATATTAGCTACTACCCTTAGTGTAGTCGTTATTTACCAACTGCATAGCTATTAAATTTTAGTAAGTAATAATGGACACCATATATTTTGTAACTATGTAATCGCTAAACTTCAGATAATTACTATTTAGTCGCTAAATAGATATTAACACAAATAGTAGCTAAATTTTAGTAGCTATTTCTGTATTTTCCTGTAGTGATCCTTATATATATTTACACATTTTATTTTCTACATTTTTAAGAAATACCATTTTTTGGTATCCATTTGCGCATTTTTTGTTTTCCCATTTCTCATTTTCATGCTACCTAATTTGTAATGTTCTGTGAGGTAAGGAGTTGGATAGTTTGGATGAGTCTTCTTAGATATGGATGAACGGGTAATTTTTTTTTTTTTATTCAGATTTTGTAAGAGAGATGAAAGTGAGAGAGGAATTTGGCCTTGCGCCGGACATCTACTCTGATGGTTAAGTTAGTAAAATTCATTTGAGAGATAAAGTAAGAGTGTGAATGAGTAGAGTGAATGAAATACTTGGTGGTGACCTTTTATATAGTAGTTGGAGTGGTATAGTGTCCATATTAGATTAAGACTCTAATTTCTTCCTAATGAGTAGTGTCCCTTTTTAATAGGAGTTAACTTCATGATAAGAGTTATTTTTTCATTATTAGGATAAGTTTCCTAATGAGGATGATTTGAGCTATGATGTCAAGCTGAGCTGACCCTTTCATAGGAGTGAGTCTAGCCTATTTTAATGAGTATAGTATCATATATCCCCCTTCAATCTGAGTTTGTTTACATCTGAGAAGCTTGTGAAAGAAAATTAGCTAAGTTGCCACAAAGTATATCTTAAACTAGTTGAGCTGAGTGATGTCCTTTAAAATTTGAAAGAAAGATTTAGATAATTCTGAACTAATAATGAGATGAGTATTAGGATATTGAGCTTGTCAAACTAATAATATCAAATTACTAAACTGATTAGACCACGATGTGTAATCATTGGTTGAATCATTAAGCATGAATAAAGTGTCGAATGGCAGTATTGAGCCGACCACGCTTAAAAGTATTGAGTATGAACAATTAAATTAGATAGTCCATTTCAAGGCACTCCCTAGCCATAGACTTTGACATCCTTTCACGATGTATAAGGGTAATGAATTTGATATATGCTTAAAAATAACTTATGAAGAGGAGGGGGATGACCTTTTTACGATATACAAGAATGATTATATTAGTACATGTTTTTAGTAGAGATATGAGTGTAACTTTCCTAATGTATGAGGTTATCCCTTTCAGTAAAGATATGGGTGAAGACCCTTTTATGAATGTACGAGATTAATCGATTCCGTACATGCTTCACGAGATAATCCATAGAGAGAATGGTGAAGACCTTTTCATGATGTACGAGGCTAATCAGCTCAATACATGTTTTTAGCAAATAATCCAGAGAGAAGATAGTGAAGACTATTTTGCAATGTACTAGGTTAATCAGCTCGATACATGCTTTCACGAGATAACCATAGAGAGAATGGTGAAGACCTTTTAGTAATGTACGAGGCTAATAAGCTCAATATATGCTTTTAACAAATAATTCATAGTGAGGATGGTGAAGATTCTTTTTTAATGTACAAGTCTAATCAGTTTTGTACATGCTTTTAGTTAATAATCTATAAAAAGGATAATAAAGACCTTTTTCACAATGTACGAAACTAATAAGCTCGGTACATGTTCATGTTTTCAAAATGATTTATTTGAAATTTAAGCTTATTTGAGATGAATAAATGCAAAGAGAACTAAGCCTTTTAAAGATAACAATGAAATAACAAAACTCTAAGAGAAATCCATGACCTTCCAAAGCTGATAAAGATATAAAGAAATCCATGCCTTTTGAGGTTGATAATAATAAGAGAAATCCATGTCTCTTCAAGGAAATGATGATATGAGAAATCCATATATTTTCAAAACAAACAATGATAAGAGAAATCCATATCTCTTTAAGGTAAAAAGTGAAGTCAAGAAATTTCAAGAGATCACCATATAATTTCAAGGCTAACAATGTTATAAAAAATCCATGCATCTTCAAGACAACTAATAATATGAAAAGTTCATGCCTTTTTAAGGTAAGATAATAATATGAGAAATTCATACCTCTTCAAGCTAGAAAAAATTGAGATGTCTTAAGAATAAGACATAGATATCTAATGGCAATTTTGAAGCCTACTAATAGTATAAAGAAATTCAAACCAAATGAGGATATATAACTTGAAGCCAATCTACTACTAAGAATGCATAGAAATTCAAACCATTTAAAGATTAGTCAATATATATAAAAAAAAAAAAAACTCAGACTTATTGATTAAATGCTAATGAAATATTAAAATTCTAAGCTAATATAAGAACAAAGGTTAAACTGTGGTATATAAAAAGTTCAAACGATCTTGAAGCTAAATATAATAGAAAATCCATAAGTAATGCATTGCGTGATAGTTTGGTCATATTGTCTTTCTCACTGTCAACTATCACAGTAGTATAATAATTGTAATTGAGATAGTATGCCAATTGTATAAACAATTGCGATATATAACTATAGAGATCATAGTTTCGCCTTTCTTGGCTATTGAAAAATAAATAATTATCTCAATATAATGTTGAAATTTTAACTTGCATATTTGCATATCAAGTTTTATCAAAAAGCATATACATATAGAAAATTTATATTGTAATCACAATATATAATAAGGTCAAATATAGAAGACTTATCTATTGAGTCACTATATAATATTGGAGGATCTCTTTATAGTGAATTAAATCTCAATGAGGATATAATAGATTTAATAAGTCTTGTCAGCATAACTAATTTTTACTCTTTTTGATTTGCACAAAATTCAAGGTCATCAATGATAAATAACTTCAACTTAATCTAAGATGGATAACGAGTTTCATGCTTTCTCAAAAGCCAAAATATAGATATCATGTTAATATAGAGTAAATAATATATAGAGAAATCATATCAAATATAATAGAATTAGTGTGCTTCATTGAGGTAAATAAAATGTAGAAATCACATTAATATTGAGCCAATGTAGAAATCTTAAAATTAATAATATGCATAAATCGAAGCCACTTTAGTTATTTATCAAGATATATTTAAATTTTGATATATTTAGAATTGACGAGCATATCATTAAAATAAGACACTCATTTGAAATAAATTAAATATCTAGTATAATAATATGTTATAACTCTTATATAATAAATTTCATAATTTTTGAGTCATCATGTAGTTCAAAATAAATAGACTATTATAAAACTTACACTATCACCCATTTTGAGTGTCAAATATAATAATTCATTTCTAAGCATTATTGAATGGTATGTAACATAATTGTATTGTGCTTAGATTTAAAAGTATATATCAAGAAACTTCAACAATTATTGTATAATAATGTTAAGCAAAAAAATTTACATATTATTAACATATTTCATAGACTAATATAGTCATGTAGAGAATGACATGCAAAATAATTTAATTATGCATCTTATAGAACATAAATATCAAATAAATTTATGAGATATATAAAAAAACTTATTTGAATGATTTTAATCAATCTTGTAAAGTGTCTTGCACATATAAATATATTTTTCTCGTTTAGACTTGTATTGAACCTACTAAGTATCAAAGAAAAAAATGCAACGAGTAGCAAAAAAAAGAAATAAAACTAATCAGACTCAATTAGCTAGATTTGACTTGATGGCCATATTAACGTGGCTAGCACTCTTGACATTATATTGGCTTTGATCACCCATCCTTAGGCCCAAGAACATAACTTTGATAATAAAATGATGACTTCAAATTTTATAGTGTGAAATAGGCTTGATCTACTTTTTTTGAATAATTTATGTGACATGTCAGTGCCACTAGTTTGATCCAAATATTGGCCTTTCATTATTTTAATTGTTTTAAAAAAATTAAAATTAGAGGTAGTGATCAACTATTGCTTGATTGAATGAAGAAAAAATTTTATTTCAATAGCAAATAGGTATGTTGGTTCAAACTCTGACGATAATGATACTTGAATAGCATCAACCTATTAATATTGATTTTATATAAAATATTGTAAGGATACTAATAAAAATATAACAAATAGAAATAATCTTTTTTGCAATTAGCATGAAAATTGGTATAATGATGACATGGTCTTAAGGAATCAAAGACGATATATAAAATTGAATCACAATTGTGGCATGGTGATCTAAACACTATGCATGGAATTCTTATGTTTTTTAGTTCAATAAGTTGCATATGGCTACATGTTTTTTTAAACTACTTGATACTTTATTGTAAACATTGATTACCATTGTAACTAAAGGGATTCTTTTTAATTAATCAATTAGTAAAAGGAAAAATAGAATTTGATATCAAACCATGAAAAATCTAAAAGTCACGTGTTCGATCCACACTCATTGCACCAATGATATTCCACATGATAGCAAATTAGGTAGTTCGGATAAGTCTTCTTGGATATGGAAGAACAAATCGAGTATTTCTTATTCGAACTCCTCAAGACAAATGAAAGTGAGAGAGGAATCCAGCTTTGCATTAGACGTTCGCTCTGATGGTTAAGTTAGTAAATTTTATTTGAAAGATAAAATAAGAGTATGTGTAAGTAAAGTGAATGAAATATCAGTTGGTGGCCTTTCATATAGTGGTTGGAGTAGTCTTGTGTTCATATTAGATTAGGACTTTGATTTCTTCTTGATAAGGAGTGTACTTTCCTAGAAGTTAACCTCTTGATAAAAGTTATCTTTTCTTGATTAGGATAAGTTTTCTAATGAAGATGATTTGGATTGTGATGCCAAGCAGAGCAGGGCCTTTCATAGGAATGGGTCTAGCCCATTTTAGTGAGTGTAGTATCAATCTAGATTAAATTAATTATGATCAAAGAGAATATTTTTGAAATTTCAATTTTAAAGTTAATTTATGTTGCATTAATAAACCTATGTGGCTTGACTAATTTACCTTCAATTAATATATGAATTGAGCATCCGACTTGATAAATCTACCAAATTAGGTGGACATGCAAAATCAACGACAACAGTCATGCTACCCTCAAAAATGGATGCCATGGCAGATTTTTCTTGTCCTCTCTCCCTCCATTACAAATCCACCACACTTAATCCATGAATAGCCTGTTTCTCAATCAATGTCTTTCTGGCCTTAAACTTTCTCCAAATCTCGTCCCACTCTCTTCTCCACGACGTCCCAACCTCTTCTCCACGACGTCCCAACGTCCTTTTGAAGTGGACTGCACAAGAACCAAAAAAAGTACACACACACACAGATATATATATATATATATATATATATATATATATAGTGTAAAATATTTTTATTTTAAAATTTAATATAATTAAATTTTTTTAAAAAATAAAATGAACAAAAATAGGAATTCCTATAGAGGCCCATTCAAGTGAATCTCCTTTAATGACAATGTTGTCTTTTATGATTTTTCAAAGAGCAAAAACATATTAAAAAGTAAAAAGACATCCAATATCCTTATTGATCAAATCAATTTGATCCATATAGCAATACTCTTTATTAAATATCTTATATTTTTTCATGTTTACCAAGAAATATTTAAAAAAATATATAAAAACATAAATTATAATTTTAAAATCTTATTTTTCTATTTTAAAAATAAAAATAGAAAATAAAATCAAAGGAATTATTAATTCGTCATACTATAATTTCCAGTGACATGCTCATAACATTCAAATGGAAACATTAAAATTCAAATTTTAATTATAATTCTTCTTTTTAATAACAGAAAGTTTTGACACATCCTTTTACATCATTATTGCTAAAAACATATATAATTATCCACAATATGTGGATGTAAATATTACCATAAGATTATCATTAATTTAGCGTTCCTATATTCAAGAAAATTCGAAATTTTATATAGTGCAAAAGCTAAAGACGTTACTTATTTTCTTTTGGGTTGACTTCTAATTTTATTGAATTATTTGCGAATTTAAGTTTTCGAAAGAAAAAATAAAATAATTTTATTAATTAAAAATTACAGGGCAAAATCTTACTCTATTAGTATTTTATTTAATTAAAATATTATTTATTTTCATTTATTTTTTTTAAATTTGTATGGTGATGAAGAAGATAGAGGTGAGAATGGACATTTAATGATTTGGTGGTCTTGAAGACAAAGATGAATTTGACGGTACGAGGATAATAATTTTTAATTTTTTTTTTTTTTATAATTTTAAGATATATTTATTATTTTTTATTTAATTCACTAACAGTAAAAATATATATATAAAAAAGTAACAAAAGAATGTAATAATATAATGGACATAAAATTTAAAAATGAGTTAATATAATATATAAGAACGAAGGACGAATTAGTGAATTACTTTTGATAAAATTTAAGAAATTGATAGTAATTTATTTTAATATAATTGATTATTTTTGTTAAATTAGCTTATTTATTATATTAAATCAATTTTTAGTGTAAACATTTATTATATCAAAATTAAATTCAAAAAATTAAACAAAAAATAAAAAAATATGATTATAATATCATTTTCATATTTAATATCATAATTTAGTTCAAAATTTTAATCTCATTATTATTATTATTATATACAAACATATTAAATAAAAATTTTAAAATTTTAAAATATTTATTTTAAAATAGAATTAAATTTTTTATTTCTTAATATAACTAAATATAGAGTCAATCCAAATGGTGATATATCTGTTAGAAAATAAATGGAAAATGTAAAATCTAAACAAACGTAGGAAAAAAAGAAGAAGAAGAATATGCTGATGATGTGGCACATAGTAAGGTAACCAATAAGAGGCAAACACATGGGAAAATCCACGACCACGACCGCTTGCTGTCATCCTGAGATAATATCCATTAATTTTGGTATTTATTTGCCTAAACTCCAAACGTCAACTTCTCTCTGCACCTCTCTCCATCTCCATCTCCATTTGTAACTTCCCTACAGAATCACACTATACAGCTGCGATCCTCTACTTCTATGGCTACCGTACTCGAATCCCTAGCTCTTCCTCGCCCATCCACTTTCCCCAAATCCACACTCTCTTCTATCAACCGCAGACCGTCCGTGACGTTACCTGCTGCGCGAGGCCTTAAGATCCGCTTCACTTCCTCATCCATAACTCGGACTCCGCCTTCTCGATTCGCTCGTGGTGGAAGGATTGTATGTGAGGCGCAAAACACTGCTGTTGAAGGTCAGTATCGCAGTCTCATGATATTATTGCCTTAAATTTCATTATTTTTGCCGTATTTGGGTAAATTAATCAAATTGAAATAGTGTTAAATTGGTGGCAATTAATTGATAAGTATGTGATGGGTTAGTATAGCGGGAAGTTTGGCTATTGATTGGAATTTTTATAATTGGGTAATATCAATCTCAGTTTAATTGAACCAGATGGTTTTGAGTGTCCTATGTGATTCTTTATGAAGGTAGTTTCTCTTTAGGCAATTTTAGCCAATAGCAGTAGAGTGGGTTTTGCTTTATCAGTGTTATGGTTTCTAAGTACAGCATACGGCAAGTATGAAATCTGAGAAGAGCTATTCGTTGGTTGGTGGTTACGGATGGTGATGATTTACTAGCCAGAATCAAATTGAAAATGATGAACAACTGATGGACCATGATCAGTGACAGAGCTAATAGTTGAATCAGTGGAATTGTTGTGCTTGAGTTTCACAAAATGAAATTGCTGGTTAAGCAAAACAAAAATCCTAAAACTTGCATTTGAGATACGTAGTAGTGCAGCATAGATTCATTTAAACTCTGAGTTCAGCCTCAAGCCAATTTAGTTTGGGTTGCCTTAAAAACATGACTTAGATGTGAAAAAATCAATGTTATATATTCCATGCATAAAACTAGTAATTTATAATTCTTGTTCACATTGTTGGTTGCGTTGCATGTTAATCTACAATTTGTTTGTAGATTAGTGATACGTAGAAATATAAAGTTGATTAAAATGAACTAAATGTTTTCCTTGCTTGGAAATTGCAGTGCTAGAAGTTACTGAGAAAACATGGCAGTCAGTTGTTCTTGACTCTGAATCTCCTGTCTTGATTGAGTTCTGGGCTCCATGGTGCGGTCCTTGCCGTATGATCCACCCTATAATCGATGCTCTTGCAGGGGAATATGTTGGAAAGCTCAAGTGCTGCAAGGTTAATACTGATGAGAGTCCTGCCATTGCAACACAATATGGGATCCGAAGCATCCCAACAGTTATTATCTTCAAGGGTGGTGAGAAGAAAGATGCAATTATTGGTGCAGTTCCCAAAACTACCTTGGTCACCAGCATAGAGAAATTTTTGTAAAGGTGGTGAGTTAAGAAATCATTTGCTGGAAGTAAACTCTTTCTAGATTTGGTTTTTCTCTTTAGCTTCCAATGTTCTAAGTCCAAATGCTTTGCTCTCATAATAAACTCTTGTAATCCTCTGTATAGTTATTGGATGCATCTGCGTTTTCTTTTATCTTTAGATAATAGATATGATTGTTTATGTCGTTTCCTACTTCAACATTCTTTTGAGAAATCTGCTTTTTTTTATATGCATCAGTTGGCAAACTATTAGCTTATCTCTCTTTGCATGTGTACGGAAGTGTGTGGGACCATGAGCCTATAGGTTGAGGCTGAACAAAAACTGGTAGGGATATGTTAGATCCTGGAACAGTTTGAAGAAAGTGAACAGGATATTGTTTTAACTCGGGTGTTTTGTCATAATGAATATAACTTTTTCCTTGAAATCAAAGGCAAAGAGAGAGTAATTCAATAAATTCAAAGCATTTTGTTCGCTTAAACGGAATGCAACGCATGTTCTTTTAGTTTGAAATTGAAACCATCAATATGATTGTTACTAGCGACATTCCCTTGTATACAGTGTATAATTTTCTTGATTTGACACATTTGGCGGTAAGAACAACTGAAAATAGGTGATTTATTTTCTTGATATAATCTCAATTGCTTGTTCGAATATGTCAACAATAAATGCTTCTCAAAAAAACGAAGAAGAAGAATATATGCTTTCTGGGTTCTCTACAATCCTATGAACAACAGCTAGGGACAATTTTCTGCTTTTGATGAAAATGAAGCCGTAGTTCTTTAAGAAAATTACAAAATGATCTTATTATATTGGTGTCAAGATTATCCGAAGGTGCTATATATGCTGTTATGTCATATTAAAGATTATCCGAAAGTGTTAAATATGCAAATCACATCATCATCCATAACCATATCTTACTACTGGAAATAAAAAATGAGTGCACACACAAAGACATGTATACATGGAATAAGCATTGGTTTGCAGTTTAAAAAGCCAAAGAAAGGCCAGTGAATCACATAATGCTTGAACATGAGTTCTGCTACTTGAGACGTCTAGAATACAAATATTATTATGGAGATTTTGTGCAGACCTTAAAACCAACAATTTATATACAGCTTCTGATTTTGATGGCTCACAAACAACTAAAAGAAAGCATAATCAGATTCTACTACTGCAAATATGATATCATGAATTAATCAATGACTATATTTCACTTACAATTAAATTTTCACGGCTCAGCGTAAAACATATTTTGCAGCTATTATTACAGAATCCTTCACTGAATTCTACTTTTGATGAAAATCCGATATGATCTTATCATTCAACTATATCTTCGAATTTCTGAGAGTAGCAGCCTACAAAATTTATCATTACATAATTGTCAAAGAAAATCCAAAATCTTTTTTGGTTACAAAGGAAAAAGGTAACGTCATATCATATCTTAGTCTATTTTCTCATGAAACTGGCGGCAAATATTGAGGCAGACTCTGCTGTAGTAACAAAGAACCGCAAACACGATGGGGTAGAGACCGCTGCAACGACCAAGAACCGCATATCTCATGTGGTAGATACCAAATCAAGACCTTAGAAGACCCAAACTGTGTTTTGGTTGCGCCGCTAGTCTTGAACTCTGAGATGCTGATTTCTTGAACATCATGGGAATGGAAGAATCTGACTTCTCCATGTTATAGTTGTTGAAGTTGTTCTTCTTAAGGAAGTCGAAAATCTGATGGGGACGGTAAGAATGACAGGGAAGCACAGCTGGGATTTGGCGAGTGGTCTCCATTGATTATCACGAAGTACCCCAAAAACAGAGAAAGCCGAAGTATTGCAGAGATTTTTGGGTGGGTTTTGATATGAAGGAGCATTGATCCTTTATATATTAGTTTAGTAGTAATTTCCTTTTTTTTTTTTTTTGGTCGAAAAGGAATTATATTAACAATAAGGCCAAAAATTACACCATAGGAGTTTGATGAGTACAGGGGGAGGGGTGGAAACCCAAGCAAAAGGGAGACTTCGCTTTCTAAAACATTTAACAAGCCATATAGTGGGCTTATTTAAATTCTTAGGAATAAACTTTGCTGTAGCCTCAGAGAAGCAAGAGAATCTAGCTTTTGCTTGAGATATGGTATCAACCACCTTCCAAGGCATTTCCCTTAATTCAGCCATTAACCAATTAATACAATTTCTGCTACTAGTCAGTATAACAAAATTTGACAGGTTGATCTGCCCATCAAGAGATAAAGCTAATAAAACGGTGATAGCTTGTACATGGTTCCTTGAATAAGCTGCTTTAAGACATGTCAATCCATCTATAATTGTCCTGGTTCTGCTGGTGGTCAAAACAGCCAAAGCAACTCTTCTCGTGGACTGATTAAACTCTGCATGAACATGGATGGCATAAGAGATTTTAGGGGTAGTAATATCCCCAGGATTAAGAGTAGGTATAATTATCTTAAGCCACATGTAGTTTTTCTTGTTGAGGCGTGATTTGCAAAATATCTTTCGAATCCTCAAATTCTTTGATTTTCTAACTTTACACTTTTTAAGAATCCTTCAACTTTATAATTTTTTTTATAATATGGATTGCAAAGGGCTTATGGTTTTTCCCAAAAACAAATTATTTAAGCAAAAATTCATCTTAAATAATGAATAATCAATACATATTATTAATTTAAGTCTTAGAATTAGTTTTGAATAATTATTTATCATTTATTAAATAATTATTTGTCATTTATCGATCAATTCTGCATGACATTGTCGAGTATCATTATTTTATATTATGTTATAAAAAAATTACCATATTAAAAAATTCTAAATAAAAAATTTAAAAAATTAATTAACATATTAAAAGACTTTCTAAATAAGAAATTAAAAAAAATCTAAATAGTAAAAATTCTAGAAAAATTTTAAACATAAAATTAGAGAAATCTAAAAGGTAAAAATTTTAAACAACTTTTAAACAAGAAATTAGAAAAACTTAAAAAGTAATAATATTAAACAAGAAGCTAAATTCAAAATTCTAAGTATATAAAAACTAGCAACCAATGTAATAGATTGTTAAAAATTATTTCGTACAAGTTTAACAATTTTGTTTTTAAAACTGTGTTACATAATATTGAATATATAAATAAATAGATAATGTTTTGTTATAATTATCTCATATATGTATATATAATTAGTAATTATCTACTAATTTTATTTTTGATTATGAAATACTTAATATTATTTATTTGATTGATTATCATGAATTACTTTACTCAAATTTAATAAATTTTCTCTTGAAATTGTGCAACATAAAATTGAATATATGAATTAATAGACAATTATTTGTTATAAATATCTCTCTACATAATTATAAATTTTGAGAAATTTATATTCTTATTTTATTTACTTGATAATAATTTTTAATAAAATAATAATTAATCATTCAATTAATATTTATTTATTTAATAAAATTAAATATTAAATTTATTTAAAATTTAATATTATAATTATTTTATGTAACGCGTGAGTTTACGACTAGTAAATGTTAAACAGAGTTCAATCATCTTGTTTTGATTTAATATAGATTCAACCTAAATTAATTTAGAAGATCATTAAAATTTTTTATTACCGAAATCAATATAGAAAACTAATGTATATACAGTACAAAGTTAGTATATCTTCTCTAAAATATTAATATACTTTTATATCAAATGTTATGTATTTGTGGTTTTAAATTAATGTACTTGCATCCCAACAAAAATGTATTTAGATATTTGAACAATGTACTTTCAATAAAAAACAATGTAGCATGAGTAAAAATAATATTTATGATAAAAATATTTATTATAGAAATATTTATTATTAAAATATTTATGATAGAAATATTTATGAAAAATATTTATTAAAACAAAGTATGATGAAAATGAAGTAGTAGTTCTTTAAGAAAATTACAAATGTGATCTTATTATATGGGTTTCAAGATTATCCGAAAGTGTTATATATGCTGTTATATCATATCAAAGATCATCCATAACCATATCTTACTACTGCAAATATAAAATGAGTGCACACACAAAGATAAATATATACATGGAATGAGCATTGGTTTGACACCTAAAAAGCCAACAAAAGGCCAGTTAATTACATAATACTTGAACATGAGTAATGCTGTTTGAGACAGCCGATGCTAGAATACAACTATTATTATGGAGATTTTGTGCAGACCTTAGAACCAACCATTATATATATATATATATATATATATATATATAGGTTCTGATTTTGATTGCTCACAAACAACTAAAAGAAAGCATAATCAGATTCTACGTCTGCAAGTATGATATCGTGAATTAATCAGCAACTATATTTCACTTACAATTAAATTTTCACAGCTCATAGCATAAAACATACTTTGCAACTTACATAATCCTTCACTGAATTCTGCTTTTGATGAAAATCCAATATTTCAGCCGACAAAATTTTACCATTACATAATTGTCAATGAAAATCCAATATCTTTTTGGCTTACAAAGGAAAAAAGAGGTAGCAATCACATTATCATATGTTTAGTCTAATTTCTCATGAAACTGGCGGCAAATATTATGAGGCACTCTGCTGTTGTAACAAAGAACCGCAAACACCGTTGCAATAACCAAGAACCGCATATCTCAATGTGGTAGCTACCCAATCAAGACCCTAGAAGACCCAAATTGCGTCGCTAGTCTTGAACTCTTGGGTGCTAATTTCTTGAACATCATGGGAATGGAAGAATTTGACTTCTCCATGTTATCGTTGTTCTTCTTAAAGGAGCCGAAAATCTCATGGGGACGGTAAGCATGAAGGGGAAAGCTGAAGTGTTGCAGAGATTTGTGTGTGGATTTGATATATGAAAAAGTATAGATCCTTATACATTAGTTTAGTAGTAATTTCTTTGACGGAAAGAAAAAATAGGATTTGCTTCAATTTCAAGCAGGAAAGTAACTGATAAATGCTATAGTCGTTTAGTCCAAGTACGATAACGAGGAGAATATGGCGGTTTTGCTTTCTGACAGTCCAGTAAATTAGTAATATTATTTTATCAAAAAAGATAATATTGCTTAAGTAAATAATTTTATTTAGTAAAAATTAAATTAGTAGTAATAGAATATATAAATGGCAAATTAGTGTTATAATTTATTTATTAAGAATTAATTTAATTTCATTATTTAAAATATAATAAAATTATCATGAAAAGCTGGATGATGCACTTGGTTTATAATTTTAAAGAAAAATTTATTATATTAAAATAGTATAATGTAAAATTAAATATATTTACTGGAATACTTAAAAATTTTAATATATATTAAAATAATTTTAGATAGATTTTATGATTGAATACCATTAAAAATAATGATATATCTATGGTATTATTATTAGAGTTTATAAATAGAAAATTAGTGGTAGTTTTTTGATATAGCAAATAATTTTATTTGTCTTAGGATGTAAAACAACGTTAGAATTTTTAAATTTAGTAAATATTATATGTATAGTGCATGATATTCAAAAAATAAAGAAAGAAAAATTTATAAATTATTATGATAAAACAATAATATAAGATTAAATATATTTATTAGAATACTTAAAAATTTTAATATACATTAAAATGAATTTGGATAGATATTATAATTGAATACTACTAAAATAATAGTGTTGCTAAAGTATTATTATTAGAGATTATAAATAAAAAAATAGTATATAAGTTTTTAATAAAGCAATTCATATCAGAATAGTATCTTAAATTTAAAATTTAGAGAAAATTACAACGACAAATTATATGTGTTGTGCATAATATTTAAAAAAATAATTAATGAAAAGTTTATAAAATGTAATAATAAAAGAATATGAAAAGAAATACTATCATGTGAAATTAAATATATTTATTAGCATGTTTAAAAAAATTTAATAGACATTAAAAGTAATTTTGATAGATATTATGACAAAATATCGTACAAACTAAAGTATTAATATATTTTATAAATGAAAAATTAGTATTATTATTAATTACTTTAATCTTACATGTTTTAGATCCATATAATTTATTTCACTAATTATTTTTTTAAAACTCTCTATTTTTTTAAATTCTCTATTTCACCCTTAATTATATGTGTATGAGTAATAAATAGATTTTTTATAAAAATAAATGGGTCAAATATGGGTCGTTAACAATTAACCCTTATTTATATGGGTTGGCTTAATTTGACTATGGGGACCCAATTATTAGCCACTGCAGATTATTAATGATGTCTTCCGCGACCTTCTTGTTTCTATTTGGTGTTCGTCTTCTTCTCATCCAGTTTTCTAGTCTCTCACTCTCCCCTCACACTTTAGCCTTCAATCCTCATTATCCTGCTGAAACTCAGTCAGTCGAGTATTCAATCTAGCTCAGGTTAGTTGTTTTTTACTTTTCTTATTTTTCTTTCCCCTAATGATGAAAAGCGCCCTATTTCTATAAATATTTTTCAAACCTAACAATTTCACTAATTATTTTTTTTTTAAAAAAATCTCTATTTTTATGAAAAGCCCCTGTTAGCAATCATTGGAGATGGCAAAAGCCGCCAATGCTCCTAAACCTACTCTCAAATCTCTGTAACCAATTAGCTTTGGCTTTCTCTGTTTTTGAGTACTTTGTGATAATTAATGGAGACCAGTCGCAAAATCCCAGCTGTGCTTCCTCATAATTCTTACCATCCCCATGATATTTTTGGACTCTTAAGAGGAAGAAGAAATCAGCAGATAAGAGTTGTAGAATGACAGCGCAATCAAATCTTGACAAATTCCAGCAAGAAAAAAAAGCAATTTGGGTCGTTACAGTGCTTTTCCTGGACCGTCATACTATAAAAAACCTGCTTTTCCTACTTGGACCGAGAGACTACAAGCTTGGAATTGAATTAATCCGGCCAAGAAATTTCTACTAAACTAATAGTTATGTTCAGGGATTTTGTAATTCACAATAATATGTTTACTAAAATACTGTTAAGCAATCAAAATCAGAAGCTATATGTATAAATGGTTGGTTCTAAGGTCTGCACAAAATCTCCATAGTATGTGATGTCTTAAAACAGCAACACTCCTGTTCGAGCATTATGCAATTCACTAGCCTTTCTTTGGCATTTTAACTGTGAAACGAGGAAATGTTGCCACTAACAGGCATTATGCTGATATTTGTTGAAATATAGTTTGATTGTTTGAATTATAAATATGATTGCAAGGAAAAGTTTACATTGCCAGAAATCTGCAGTTGGCATGATTTATTGGTTAATTTGATAGGTTTTTATTTGTAACGCATATATATCAGATCATATTGTAATACTCGTGTTGTAGAGAGCCCAGTAAGTATATATATTCTTCTTGACATTTTAGATTATATCAAGAAAATAAAACAGCCTATTTCCAGTAGCCTTCACGTCCGAATATGTCGATCTAATGGTTTTTATTGTGAACACAGACCCACATTGATAATTAATTATTAATGGAATCTGTTATATAGCATAACACAAAGATTAATTATTGCCAAGCCTGGTAACGTAGGCTTTTAACCAAGTGGGGCATCATGGATTGGACTGGACTGTTGAAGACGTGAATTATAACCGAAAAAAAACATGGACTGGATGGACATGGACTGAAGACGTGAAGATTGGACTGAACCTGAACCTGAACTAAGAAACAAACATGAAGAACATGGACTGAACCTCTACCAAAAGAAGACCATTGGCATATCAAACATGGACTGAACAATATAGGAACAGGACTGATAAAGAAGACCATTGACATACTGAACATGGACTGAACAAAGACATTGAATTGACAAACAAACATGGACTGAACTAAGAAAGGACCATTGAGACGTGAATTAAGAACAGATGATTGAACCATTGACATATGTGAACATGGAGTGATAAGAAGACCATGCCAAGACGTGAATTAAGGATGATCATTGGACCATTGACATATGGGAAACGTGGAACGACAAGAAGACCATTTAAAAAATAAAAGACCTGCGAAGGCCTCCCATCCTCAATGGATGGCTAGCAATTTTTTTCCCCTTTAAAAGACTTATATTGGCAATTCGAAAAGATATTTGGATAAAATGGCTTTTCTCTAAATTATATGTTTATTTTATTTAATCTTGGCTTGTTGTGATTTCTACCTCATAACTTCAAAAATATATATATATTTAAATTAATCTCAACGTGAATTTCTTTAAAATGTTGTTTTATAGTTTTGTAATAAAATGCTTTTTAACATTTTACTTGATTCAATTATGTTGGAATACAAAGAATGAGACTAAAAACTAAAGCTACTCTCTGCTGGAGCTGGTTTCATATTTAAAAGAGAGGTTTACAAGCCTATTTATACAACAAATTTTAAATAATTATTTGTATCACATACTTATAGAAAAATTTTAAATAATTATATTTATTTAATCTAATTTAGATAGGCCATAAGTTGGGACCTTGACTATTCAGTCATTGTCATTGAAAATTCAGATATTTTCTAACATCAGGATGGATTCTGAAGTCCGTAGAACTTGTGATAGGGTGACTGTTGATGTCCCAAGACTTGAATTTATTGAGCTCAAGGATCATTTATGTGAAGAACTTAAAGGAATGAAATTATCGTCACTGGTTAAGGCATATATTGATGTTAAGCAGAAAGCTGGTAGTACCAAGCAACCGAACGAGTATTGTGATTAAGTGACTGGGCATTTGAGGTAAAATGTAGCCAAATCTTTGTTGTCATCACTTGAGAAGTTAGACTTTGATGGGTTTGAAGGGAGCTAAGCAGAGATAGATGGTAGAATTTTTCGTGAAGAAAGGCAAGGTATTGAAGCAAATAACAATCTCATCTTTGGCCTCTAGTTCTAGCAGAGAGTCTGATATTCTGAAAAAGCTAGTCATGTTTCCAAGGGCCTTGTTTTATTTTCTTGAAAAGATACTGATGTCTTCTGTTTTGCTTCAAGTAAGCAAAATATATGAATATAATGCCTACCCTTATTGGTTTTCTTTCTGAGGGAAGATCAATAGTATCTAAAATTGCAACAATGGTGCCTTTTGAGTTTAATTTCTACTTAATAGGATAATGTGGGAATAAAATGGATTTAAATTTTGCTGCTTGCATTCTAACTAAAAGCAACCATATTATAACCCAAGAAATATATTACAGTTCTACTGTACATACACTTCTTTTGTGAATTTATATATGCTTCTTTTGTGAATTTAACCATTGGACACTTTTTTCTTTAAAAGAAAACTATGAACTTTTTCAAATTGTACAATTTATCAATTTTAGGATTTCATATTAACCAAAGAACTATTTTTGACAAAATAGCATTTAAAGGCTTACAAATTTATGAATCAACATTCATGTCTTCTAATTTCTGACTGTAAAGGAAAAAGGTAATGAAGTAGAATCTCATGTCAAATCTTTAGTGTTATCAAAATGATAAACCTAATGAGCTGAATATGCAAAAATTATTCTTCGTTATTGACTCCATCTTTATCCATGAATATACAGAGTTGACTCATATTAAAGAATCTAATGGCTTTGACTCATATGAAACTAGTAATTGTAGGAGAACCCATAATCCAATTATCTTGATGAAGAACAAAAAATATTATATTTTCTAATTATATAAAATAATGACCTGCTATTATAATTTTACCTTCTATAGCGCATGAAAAAAAAATTAATTTCAATATTTACTTTCTTGTATTGCAAATGGAGCTCAAGTATTGTTCTCAACATATCCTTCTGAATGGAACTAAATTCTTTGTAGGATTGTTTTCTAAGTTCAAATGCTTTGCTCTCGTAATAAACTCTTATAATCCTCTGTATAGTTATTGGATGCATCTGTATTTCCTTTTATCTTTAGATAATAGATATGATTATTTATATCTCTTTTCCTACTTCAACATTCTTTTGAGAAATCTGCTCTTTTGTATATGCATCAGTTTGCAAACCATTAGCTTATCTCTCTTTGCATGTGTACTGAAGCGTTTGGAGGTTGAACAAAAACTGGTAGGGTTATGTTAGATCCTGGAACAGTTCGAAGAAAGTGAACAGGATATTTTTAATGGGGGTGTTTTATTATAATGAAAATTTAACTTTTTCCCTGATTCTTTCAAAAACAATATTATGGAGTAATTCAATAAAATGCAAAGCACTTTATTTTGCTTAAACAGAATGTGATATGTACTCTTTTGGTTTGACATGGAGACCATCCGGCTATATTACATCAAATATCAGTATGCCTGTTACTGGCAACTTTCCCTGGATGAGGATGATAAGTCTTATTATTACAATATTCTATGCTTCTCTGAATTGACACTTTCGGAGGTGAAAGTTATTGAAAATAGGTGATTTATTTTTTTGATATAATCTCAATTGCTTTTTATCTTCGAAGACTAATCCTTTTTACGGTACAACATTAGTAAGATACGTATGATTGTGGCTTTTTAAAGAGTAATAGTGAATATAATAATAACACAGAAAAAGACAGAAAAAAGAAAAAAGACTGGTTAAGATTGTAACGGGTGATATATTTGAACTCACCTTTGAATAATTTTTTTTTAAAAAAATAAGTCATAAAAGGCATTTCAGAATAATAATGGTAATAATTGGCTAAAAAAATAAAACATACTGAGCCTCATATAACAATTTTTTTATATGCATATAATAATTATTTATTATAAGATAATAATTAAAATAAAATATATGTGCATAGAATCACAAGATTGATATGTTAATAAAATCATAAATATAAAGTAATATTAATAATATATTAACATAATATTTAAACTGAAAAAAATTCATCTCGTACAACATATGTTAAAATAATTTAATGGTAATAAAAAATAATATTTATATCAAGGGGTTGAGAGTAAGTCATATGATTGTAAGAAAAATTACAAGATTGATATGTTAATAAAATCATAAATATAAAGTAATATTAATGATATAGTAATATAATATTTAAATTGAAAAAATTCAACTTTTCTTTTAAAAAATTTTGATTAATTTGATTCAATTTGCTTTTGATTTTCAAAATCAAACTAAACCAAATTTACAAAACAACATAATATTAAAAATATAATTATTTTAAAAATGACATAAATATTATTTTATACTTGAAAATAATTTAAATAATATATATTATCATATTCAGTATCATAGTTAGTTTTAAACTATTGTTTGTCATTTATCAAATAATTATATATAATATAATCATGTGTCATTATTATACATTATGTTATAAAAAAAACTATCATATCTAAAAAATATTTTTAAATAAAAAATTAGAAAATTTAACTATCATAATAAAAAATTCTAAATTAGAAATTAAAAATATAAAAAGTAAAATTTCTCAAATAAGAAGTCATTGTCATATAAAAAAATTCCATATATGAAATACAAAAAAATATAAATTTTAAATTATCTTAAAATAAAAAAATAGAAAAACATAACAAGTGAAAATTCTAAATAAAAAATTAAGATATTCTAAACAGAAAATTAGAAAATTCTTAAAAAGTGGAAATTTTAAACTATTTCTAAATAGGAAACTAGAAAACTTAAAAAATAATAATTTTGTTAATTATTCAAAATTATAAGTATATAAAGGCTAATAGTAGTGTAATAGATTATTAGGAATTAATTTGTTCAAATTTAATAAATTTTTTCTTAAAATTGCATCACTCGAGATTAAAAATATGAAACAATCTTTTATTATAGTGTCCTCATATATGTATATATAATTTGTAATTATCTATTATTTTTATATTTGATTATCAAATATTTAATATTCTTTGTCTGATTGATTATCATGAATTATTTTGTTTAAGTTTAATAAATTTTCTTTTGAAATTGTATCATATAAAATTGAAAATATAAATCAATAAATAATTTTTTGTTATAAAAAACTTTGTATATAATTATAAGTTTTGAAAAATTTATTATTTTATTTGCTTGATAATTAATTTTTATAAAGTAACAATTAAATTATAATTATTATTTAATTATTTAATAAAAATAAATATTAATTTATCTAAATTTTATTATTATTATTACATCATGCAATGTTCGAATTTATGACTAGTATATAATAAATTTTATTTGTATAAATTAATTGAATTTTGAGATATACTTCACCCAAAATATATGTAGTCCAAGCAAGGTATTTGGACCATTAATTTACCACCTGATCCGCTAAGGATGGATTATCCATTCAATAAAAAAATATTATTATCTCTACAAATATAACATTACTAATTTATTCGAGTATGTACAAATTAAGCATAAATATAAAACTAAGTTAAATTTACTTTTCTAATAAATCAATATTTTTCTTATCAATCTTATTTTGTTCTATATTCTCTACTCATACTATTCAAAATCCTAAACTTTTGAGCCCATAATCACTAGTTATATAATTAAATAACTACAAAATTTATATAAACATATAAGCGAATATAACTCCATATAATTTTTGAATTTTATTCATCCATTTAATTGATCATGTAACTTATTTCACTCCACACAATTTAAAATATATTATTATTATTATTATTATTATTATTATTATATATATATATATATATATATATATATATATTATCTTTCATTATAAGTAATTTATTTCAAATTTTTGATATTTCTATCTCATTTTTTTTACATATTTTTGTTCTTAATTATAAAGTTTTTGTTATTCCTCTTGTTTTTAAATCAATTATTCAAAACTAACTTTAATTAAAACCTTGATAAACAACAATAAAAATAATAACACGTTAGTCATTTGTGATTTTTTATGAATAATATTTCTTTTTTTTTATGTATGCTTTTCTAAGTCATATTAATTGTATCAAGTTCCCTACACACCTAATCTTTTTTCTGATTCAAAAACAATACTAAATTTCTAATTATGTGCTTGTTGATATTCATGTTTACTTACTTCATTTGGTATTATATCTTTTACATTATTAGTAATCAATCTAATTATGTTACTCAAGTTACACTAATTATTTTAATAAAACTTACATGTTTAAGTCTAAATAATACTTTAATAAAACTTACATGTTTAAGTCTAAATAAAAAAGATATTTACGTATTAAATTATCACATATATTTAACCTGAATTAACCTTCAAATTAATGCTATTAAGATATGTATAAATGTGTTATCAATAACTATGCTCTTATATATATCTAATAATATAATATCAAACATATATGTGTGTAAAACCTCTATTTTTTTGTAAATTTAATTTTAAAAAAAAAGATACAAATCCATTAATTTTGAATATCCAAACAAAATCAAAATGAAAATCGGTTCAATTTGGGTCAAATATTTTTTCATCCCGGTCTGGGTCCAGTTTCTTCATTTTTTCAATATTTGATTTTCGATTTGATTCCAAATAATTTCAAATAATCAGTTCAAAATCGGATTTGATCACTTTTAAGTAAAATGCCACAAAGGACAGAGATGATATATCTATTGTGCCTTAAGGATATTTTAGATATTTTAATTGATTTAATGCTTTAACTTTCTTTTTATTTAATTAATTTATGTAAAGTAAATTTTGATTGGAAGGACAGACTAATTAGTTTAATGGAATTAAATTTCAAGAAGATTTTAATAGTTTATTCAACATAGAGACATGAAACTGTAATTTAAGTCAAAACTAAGAGATTAAATAATAATTTTTCCTTCTTTTATAGCCAATTTCTTGGTTGAGTTTATCCATCTTTCCTCTTCCTCGATCCTTCCTCCTATTTCTTAATTCGTTCATACCTCTTTTCGAGATCAATTTGATTATGCTGTCCCTTGGATATTACCAAGTTTAATAAATTGTTAGTGGATAAACACTTATTAATAAGAGATTTCTTAAGTCAATAGAACACAATCAGTTTATAGAAAAAACTTTTTTACAAAAGACTTGAGCAAAATTTGTACGTATAATCAAGATAAAAAAAAAAGAAATTAGAAAAGAGAATAATTGTAGCACAATAATTTTTTAATTAATATACACAAATATACATAGCACAATAATTTTCCAATTGTAAATATAAAAACAATTATAACCATTTTCACTTCTATGCCGATACTATTAATTTCTCTCTAAAACAAACTACAATATTAATTTACACTATTAATTTCATGTGGCATCGTAAGCTTACAAAATAAATGTAAGCGCTTTGACGCCCCCCTCCATTCAGCCTCCCTGATGCTTCCAAAACATCATAAATAGCAGTGGACCATGATCTGTCTCCAAAAAGTCAACCCCGCCAAACGTTTCAGCGTCTGATCTCAAGCCACGTTTTACACAGTTGGCCCTGAGCGCTATCTAGGAGGGGCTGCGGTATTTTAAAATCACCGGATTCGGATCAAAATTTGATCCATAATCCATTTAAAAATCAATGATCGAGTCATTGGAATTGTGAAATGGTCTCTTCAACCTGTGGTAAAGGGTGCTTTACAACCAAATTCTATCAGCAGTGGTAAGTGCCTTATGAGCTAAAATCATTTTCTCTCCTCTTACTAACAATTAATTTTGTAACTAATCTGACGTAGTTTCTATGTAAGCCATTAACTGCACGATACTGTTAAAAAAATCATTAAAATTATATAAATATTTATATATTGAATCAAATTTTCGATTTAATATGGTCCAATATAGTTTTCAATCAGATATATAGCTAGAGAATTTTTTCTGAATGATGTGGTGTGGTTAGTGTTGTCAATAAAGTTCTCACAAGCCAATAGTTAGTTGTTAATGAAGGCAAAGAAAAATTTTATAATAATCCCTTAAAAACGGAGATCTCCACCAACAATGGAATTTGAACCCAAGACCTCAATCTTGCCATAAGGTTGGAGCTCATTTGCTATAGTTAGAGGGTTGGAGTCAAATAAAAATTATATTTTGATTCAATTTTGATTTGATTTCAAGTAAAAATTTCCAACTTTTTTCAATAGTTAGTCTAATTTTATTCAAATTTTCATAATATTGGTGTTTTCAATCATCATTTTTAGTCATATTATCTAGGTTTCACAATATTGGTGTTATCAATATATATAATTAATTTTATCTCAAACTCAATTTTCAGATGAGTGTTTATAGTTTATGAAATAATTATATTGACAATATAAAATTTTTAAAAGTGGTCATATAATGTGCTGTGACAAGAAAACTAAAAATTTAGTATTTAATTTTCCAAATTAATCAAAAAATTATAAAAATTTAACAATACATTAAATTTTCGCCTAAAAATAATGTAAGAAGTTTAACTATAAAATTTTTTTAATAGTAATAAATATTTAATTTTCTATATAATAAGAAAATTTTCAAAAACTGAAAAAACAAAATAACCAGTAGAAGAAAAAATGAAACGACAATTTTTTTTTATTACTTATGGAAATAATTATATTATCACTAAAATTTATTATATTAATTTAATTATATTATGTTTACTATTTTATTCATTTCAAAGTCTATTTAAATAATAATAATAATATAATGTATATTGCAAAACAATAATAAATTTTATTTATTATTTGATATTAATATTTAGTTAATTAATAAATTAATAAAAATAAATATTAAATTTATTTAAAATATATTATTATAATAATATTACAAAATGTGTGAAATCACAATTAATTTTATAAAAATTTATATTATAACTTGTATGACATGTAAATTAGTAGCTATAGGTATTTATTTTAGCATCAGTCAGCAGTGACATATAAAATCCATCGACGTGTAACTCATTGCCAAATTTCCTATACTTTGCCTATGATTTGCTTTTTTTTAGATTAAATTTAAAGATGTTTGAAAGTTGCATGTTTGGATTAAATTTACGCGCTTTGATATATATATATATATATATATATATATATATATATATATATAATTACAAATTTAATTTTTTAAAATTATACTTTATTAAATCTTAAATACTAAAAAAATCTTTTATAAATATAAGATGTAAATTTTTTTTAGAGTATGTTTGATATTATTATTGTTGAAAAAGTAATTATTTATTAATTTTGAGATATTTTCATTTATTTATAAAAAGTAATTTATTATTCTTTAAATTCATTTAATAATTATTTATAAAATTTGATATTTGAAAATTTAGTTTTAATTTTATATATTTATATTAAAAAACTCAATATAAATTAAGAAAAATAAAATTAGTTTGATTCCATTTTTCTAAAAATTGTTACAAAAATAATAATATTAAATACACTTTTAATTGTTTTTGACAAAATAATTTTAAAATAAATAATACATTTAGGGTGTTTCATATATTTTTCTTATTCAAATTGTACCAAATGAATATATATATACCATGTTATTTTGATCAATTTGAATTTTGGATAGATTTATTAAAATTTTATTAGTTTTGGCTAATTTTACCAATATTAAAAGGATTAACTAATTTCATTAAAATTTGAAAAGATTTAGATTTTAAAGCCAATAAGCCTTTATTTAATTAGTTCTTCAAAGAACTATAGTAAATACTAATTCTTCAGGAACTATATTAATTTATATAATTCTATGAAAATACAAGTTCTTCAAAGAACTATATTAATATCAAATAATATCTCCATATACCATTGTGATAGAAGCTATTAACAAAACAAAATTGAACGAAATATTAAAAAAAAAAATAGCGTACTCCTCTTAGGAAGCTCTATTTTTTATATTGCCAAAGCAAACTAAAGTTATGGTTAACTCAAGGTAAAACTAAGTCAATTGAAGTCGTACTAATAACATGAGAAAGAATAAAAAAAGTAAAAACAAAATAGAGAATAAAAGAGAGAATAATTTATGTTGTAACACCTATTTATAAGTGTCAATACCTTTAGATCTAATGATAAAAATAAAGTTTTATCTCATAAGAACTTTTACTATAGAGATAAAAATAGACATCCAATGTTATCATGGTATTATACACACACAATATAATATCATGGTTTCACATTATTAGTTATCTTAAACAACAAGTTATTTCTCTTTTGGACTCTTTTTAACATCCAATAATTTTCCAATAGTCTTGTATAAGATAACACACTTAGCTAATAGATTAGATGAACTTTATATGGCAAAATTTAAATAGGATATAAATAAATTTAAACTTCATAAACAATTTCAATATCACCTCATTGTTGCTTAAAATTACTTATTTCAAGTTCACTTTCTATGCTTATATGATAGGTAAATCAAATGTATATATTATGTAACTTTTTCTTTCTAACAATTAGTACAAGAGAATTACGGATAGTACACGGTACCTTTAAAATGACTTAACTTAATTCTTTGATTACCTAATTAGAAGATCCGAAGTTAAATAATTAAGGTCACTAAATTTAAAAGTTTTCTCCTTATAAGGAAAATATTTTTAAGAAAGTAAGTTATTTTTCGTCATTTTGTTATGATTTTGAAAATAGTGAGAAATTATCTTCTACTGTGTATAGACATCGAAAAATAAATTTTCAGATTAAGAAGATTGTAACAAAATATAAACCCTTAAAATTTTATATTTATGTTATTTATTATAGAATATGAAAACATAAAAATTTATTTGGGCCGCTATTAGTTATTCACTAACTACCGGATCTCGAGAATGAGTTTCGTGAATCAAGAATGATCGGTAATTATAGGTACAATAATGAATATATATTTATATAGTTATATCATTTTGATGAGTTTGTCAAAATTTGAAAAATATTTTTCTAATTTTTCTTAAAAATGATTTAATTTTTTATCCAAAAAATATTTTATATTAACTAACTTAAGCATACCAAATATTAAAAAATATAAAAATAAAAATTTAAAAATATTTTTGAGAAACAAACAATGGGTGAAATTTTTTCTTTTTTTTTTTTGGTTAATTAGAAGTTCAATGAACCAAATCAATCGATATATCTATGTTTTAGTGATATTCACCAAATGGATGGAATTTTTCATGATAATAGTGGATGAGAAAAATCAAATTTGGGACTCTTCATTCTATATATACATATATAAAAAGAAAGAGAAAGAGAAATTAAACTGTGCATGAATATTGCTAAATATTTTTTTACAATTAGGGAAAATAATTTTATATTGTTGAAATACAAATTTTAACACCTAAAATAAACAGTCTCACTCACCATTAAGCTGATATACCAATTTATCAAAGAATAATTTTCATTAAAATGTTAAAAATAATTAAAAAAAGAAGCATTAATCTCTATTATGTAGTATAATATTAATCCCATTATTTAGCCTCATATAAAGAAATGATTCATATTTAAAAGATACATTTGAATCAATAAAAATATCAAATCTATTAATGTTAATTCAATTGCGAAAAGAGATTTATCTCCATTTTATTCATAAGAGTTCTGAATGGAATAAAATTAAGATATTTTCTTCCACAAATCTATTATTTCGGTATGGACAATTTATGCTACGAAGAGAGAAAAAATGGTTAGTTTGATAAAAGAAAAATATATATCCATCTTCTAGTTAGACTAGCAAACATATCTTTCCAAAATCGTCACTAATGGTCTATACTATTACAATGAAAGCATGAGGTGAGGAGCAGGTCTTGTGACAACAAATTTGGAGGGATTGAAAGAGTAATCACTACTAACTACAACTGCCTCCTTTTTCCTCTTCAGTTATTACTCCTCTTTTTTTAATTTTTATTTTAAATTTCTTTTATTTTCTATCAAGGTATGTGATAATTGAGGTTGTCCAAGTGCCAAGAGGGAGAGAGGTGCATTGATGTTTGGGTTATAAGGAAGACGAGTGAGTTTGATATTGATGGTTGTTAGGCTAATTAACTCTCATAGTTGTTGAATTATAATTAAAATTGTATTATGATAATTAAAAAGCTATTTTGCTCAATTGAATTATTAAATTTTAATTTTTAGTCTAGCTATTTTGCTCCATTGAATTATTAAATTTTAATTTTTAGTCTATTATAGTTTATTGGCTTTTTTTTTTAATGATTTTCCTATTCTAAATTGATTTTATAATTTGAATTTTTGTTATGACTAATAAAATAGAAATTCAAAAATCTCTCATCAATAAAATCTAAAATAATTCAATAATAAAATAAAAATCATAAGAAAAAAATAGATCGATAAATCACAAAAAAATACAATTTAAAAGTTTAATTATTCAATTGAATAAAATCAATTTTAATAACTACAAACAGGATTTATTGATATAAATTATCCATGGTTGTGTTTCAAAGGTGTGGGGCTATTTTTTTTTTGGAGAGGAGTGTGTGCATATGTGTGTGTGTTAGTGAAAGAGACAAAGGTCGATTAGCTTTTGTTGATGACAAATACGTTTTGTATTAAGGGAGATGGGTGCTTTTGTCTGGAAATTGCTACCTCCTTTTTTAAATAATTATTTAAAAAATATTTTATTTGAATATAATTATTATTTAGAATATCAATGTGGCATTGATTTTTTTTTTTTCAATTTTATACTATCAACTTTTCTCTCTTCTAATTAATTATTTTCTTATTAGTGTTAATGGTAGAGTTTTAGTTGAAAATTATTCAAAATATAATCGTCCATATTGATTAAAATTATTTATAACTATTTATTTTCTTAATCTAAATGCATAACTTTTAAAAAAATAATTATTTAAAAATAAAGGAAATAAAATAAAAATTAAAGATTTATTGGTAACAACCAAGCAAAACCTACCAAAAGACTGGCCAGATCAAACATGGTAAACCAATCCTTGGGATCGAGCAATCACCTTCCTTAATAAATAGGAGTTGACCCTTAACCACAAGAGTCACTTATGTGAAGATGTGTGCCAACATCATTTATATCATTTTCATTATGGGGAAGCTAAACATAATTGGCACATCATTTATATCATTTTCATATAGGGAGGCTAACTTAATGAACTATAGAAGGATATGCGGAAACGAGAAAAATTATAGAAATTGCATAAAGAACTAAAATTTTTTAAAAATTTATAAAAGAAAATATGAAAAAAATGTGAAAAATAAGAAAAATATAGAAATATTTTTGAAACGAAAAACATGACTCAATAAAAATTTTCACGCTACATAGAACAGAGGGCAATTGTATAAATAAGGTTCTCTTCTCTTACAATGACACCTAATATTCATCTTTCTAAAGAGAAAAATTTTTCTCGTTTCTCTGTAATACTATTATATTTCATCTAATTCAAATTAGGTGTTATTTTAAAAATAAAATTTTATCTCATAATACATGACTTTTTATAATTATTTATGAATAATAATTAATTTTTTTAATTTTATCTTTAAATAATAATTATTTCTTTATACAGTGCATAATAATTTATAAAAATAATTAATTAAAGATAACATAGTTTTTTACTTGTATAATAACATCTATTAAATACAATACTTAATATATAAACATAAATCTTAAACAATATTTATTATGGAATAAAAAGAGTACTAATAAAATAAAAAATTAAATAAATAAATTTTACAATTTGACAGCTCACCATTAGAAACGCTTCCAGAACATCATAAGTCATGAACTAATTCCGAAAAGTCGACCTCGCCATACATCAATTTAATATATATTCTTAATTATATTCTTAGATTTAATTTTAAATAATTATTTATTATTTATTAAATAATTATGTATAATATAGTTACACGCTATTATATTATATTATAAAAAACTAACATATCAGAAAAAATTTTAAATAGAAAATTAAACAAATTAATTGTCATATAGTGTACTTTCTAAATAAAAAATTAAAAAAATAAAAAAATAAAATTCTAAATAAGAAGTCAAAATTATATAAATAAATTTTTAAATAAAAAATTAAAAAATCTAAAAAATAAAAATTTTAAATATAAAATTAGAACAATGAATTGACTGTCATATAACAAACATTCTAATTAGAAATTAAAAAACTTAAAACGTAAAAATTTTAAATAGGAAGTCAATATCATATAAAAAACTTCTAAACAGAAAATTAAAAAAATTTTAAAAGTAAAAATTTTAAACAATTTCTAATAGAGAATTAGAAAAACATAAAAAATAAACATTTTAAATAGTAAACTAAGATTTAAATTAATTTCGTTGATTGTTTAAAATTTTGAATATATAAAAACTAGCAATAGGGTAACATATTGTCAAAACTTGCTTCATTCAAACTTAATAATTTTTTTAAAATTATGTCAAACAAGATTACAAGTATGAATAAATAGAAATCTTTTATTTCGACACATACACACACATATATAATTTACTATTAGCTATTAATTTTATTTTTAGTTATAAATACTTAATGTTATTTGTCAATAAGTAATTACTTGACAATAATTTTATAAAATAATAACTAATTATTCAACTAATTAATTAATTATTTTAAAAAATAAAAATTAAATTTATTTAAAATTTATTATTATAATTATTCAATCTCTATAATATATATATATATATATATATAATATTAAAAATTCAGGAGGTTTTGGGGCTAAGGCTCCCTTTATTTATGGGTGTGCAATTGATTTAAATCAAATAAAAAATTAAACTGTTAAAATATATATTGAATCAAACTTAGCTAAGCATAATAATCGAATCAAGTGGAATTGATTTGGCTGTAGTTTGAATAGGTTTCAATTGATTTTTTTAAAATTAAAATTTCAAATATTTTAATATAACTAATAGTTTTTATAATATATCTTTAAATGTTTTAATATAAATAATAATTTTAATAGATTTTGTTTGTTATTAAGAAAAATAATAAACTTCAAATAAGTTTGAATTATTTTGATTTGATTTAATAGAAGTTTAAACTATTGTAGTTTGATTTAAAGTTAGTTCAATTCAACTTAGCTAAACTAAAATCTTTTTAACCAAACTTATTGAATTTCTTTCTAAAAAAATTTAAATGAAACTAAACCTGTATATAAACTGAATAAAAGATTTGAACCAATTTAATTGGGTTAATTTTTTTTATTTAAACTATTTAGTGATAAGCCCTACCCTTTTTCCTCTCCCTCCGGCGGTGTACAAATATTAATGCTATTTATCAATAACAAATTCGTCCTCAGTAAATTTCGTGTATTTTCAATCTAAATTTAAATTTATTAAAAATTATTTTAATCTATTTATCAGTTTTATAATAAATGCATTATGTCCTTATTGACATGCATTTATTATATCTCAATTCAAGCCAATATATAAAAAAGAATGAGGACACATATTAAGAACAGAAAAATACAAGATTTTATTAAAAAAAATTACAAAATTACTCTATTTATCGCTGTAAGTTATTTTTTTTTTAAAAAAAATCTTTTCAATATAAATATGGCTAGAATTTTATTGTTAGATCAACTCTTACAAATATAGTTAATTTTTTTTCTTACGCTATTATTATAAAATATGGAGAATAGCCATTTAATACTTTAACTTTGTCTCTCAAGTGGAAAATTTTCATTTTGTCATTGAGTATATATAAAATATGCATTTGGTCTTAATAGCATCTGCTATAAAAATTATGGCCTTTGATTTTTTCTGTTTACTTGCTTCTAATTATATCAATAATATCCAGTCCTAAATGGTTTAGGACTCTTAAACCATTAAAAGAATGGTTTATAATAGAAATTATTATCATTATTTAGTTAAAATCAATAGTGGTTAAATGTTCTTTAAAATTTTCAGTTGATTATAAATTTAGACTTCAATTTTAATTCAATGAATAAATAAGAATGATTAAATAAAGTCGTTTCTAATTAGTCCAACAGTATAAGATATATATAATCTCTTTTTCAATTCTCAATGACTATATATATATTTTCTATAGCAGACAAGAAATTTAATTAAAGTTTAATGACTCATAATGCCGAATTATGCTAAAAATAAAATAAGTGGGTTTCTTAATATTATATTCAAATCAAAATAGTTAATAAAAAAATTTAATGAGTTTATTCTATTTTAGAGAGAAGATATATTTTTTTCAATTTCTATCTTTTTTAATTTAAAATTATTTCTTCATACACCAAATATGAAGAGTGTGAGGCAGACATCTGATATAAGTTGAAATTGAAATTATTTGCGGTTCAATTAAAATTTTTTTATTTTAATTAGGCCAAATTTTGTCATAAATAAAGAATAAGAGGTACATTTTAAAAAATTATAATCACAAACAACAAAGAAAATGATAATTTGAGAGAAATTAAACTGCATAGATTTTTTTTTTTTTTAAAAATAATAGGCACATTCATATTGATTAGATGAATATTTAAAATAAATCCAAAAAAATTTTAAAGAGGTCAAAATATTTAATGTCAAAATCAGAAAATTATTTGAGAAAAATGACAATCAAAACAAAATAATAAAGATAAGAAAAGTAATATTACAATAAATAAATAATAAGAAAAAATGAAGAAATGAGTTAAAACTATGAACAATTAATATTTTTAATTAAGACCATCATTAATTAATTTCAAAATTTACTCAAAAATTATTATCTTCTAGTTACTTTTAATTTATTTGACCATTGTATTTCAATCAAACAGATCTGTATATTTAACTAATATCTAAATTTCGTTACTGTACATTATAATATATATAATAATATTGAAATATTAAAAAATAAAATTTATAAACATATATATCACGTGCAAGAAGCTTCAATAATATATATATATATATATATATATATATATATATATATATATATATATATATATATATATATTTGAGTTGGAGGAAATACTCCGTCCAACGACTGTGTGCGCGTTAAAAATTAGTAGACGCGGCAATGTCGGAAATCTGTGTCCTATACAAGGCCCGTCCCACCGATTTATAATATCCAAACTCACCCTTTTTTCGCTGTGTCTATTCTTTTCTTTCTTTCCATCAATCTATTCTATCCATTTATTATCCTTATCTCTTCTAATCTCTTTCTAACAGCCACTTTCGGCAATTGGGTTTCGCTTGTTTTCCTTCTTTCCGCATAATCGATCAATTTCAACTGTTTCTACATTCGGTACTTTTCTCTTTCTCCGCTTTATTTTTGGTCCTTGGTTTCGTATTTGACATTGTGCTTTTCTTTCAAATTTCATTGCCTTTTCTAATCGGGTGTTTGATTGGTTTCTTAATCATGATGATAATGTTGAGCGAAGGTTTTAGATTCATTTGGAGTTTCGATTGAAGTAAATGATTAGTTTGTTTCTTTAATTTGATATCATGAGATGGGTCTTTCTTCTTTTCTTGGGATGATTATTGGGTTGTTTGAATCTCTACATGGTTTATACCTACTGCATGATTTATTTCATTTTTGAAAGCAATTTTATTGTTTTCTTTTATTTTTTTTGGGTATGGGGTTAACAAGGTTATTGCTCCAACTCTGACTTATATGAGCAATTATATGCTGCCTTTCAACTATGGTTTTTAACCTTTTGTGGTTATTTGTTCATGTGAAAGAATAGATGATGAGATCTTTAACATTATATTGAAAACTAAGGATGGAGATGATGAGATCTTTAACATTATATTGAAAACTAAGGATGGCTTCAGAAATTGGCTTGATTTTTTTTTATGGTAGATAAGAAAATTTGAAATTATATATTTTAATGTGAGAATGATTGTGAGGCCTAATGTTTTTGTTCTTCTTATCAATACCATTGGATGGTGGGCAAGGAATTTTCGCCTTTTGCTGTATTTATCTATTTAGTAATATGGAGGCTATACAACATTTTGTTGCCCTTTAGTTATGGTATATTCCTTTTATAAATAGTTCCTTTGTTCTTATTCATTTGTGCAGTTATGCTAATATAGATGCTCATCATATCTGTGTTTGAGTGCCGCCATCAGGAGCAAGTGTTATTGGATTGTTGATCTGATTTGATACAATTGTTTTTCCCTTAATTTTTGTTCTTTTGTGTTTAGTGGATTTGTTGTGTGTAAATGCGTCTGTGTCTTTCAAAATCACGTTGGCAAGGAAATCATATGCTCATGCATGTGAACCTAATTGTTTATAATGCCTGTATTATTTGATTTTGGTCTCTTTAGGTGTATTTGGATCACAATAATAACAAACCTTGATATTTGAAAAGGTGCATAGCAATGGAACAAAGCTTATTTGAGCATGAGGTACACTTCGAATCTGGAGAAGATGTCACACTAAAGCAGAAGTGGAAATCCATCTCAGCTCCCAAAGGCATCTCAGATGATGATGGTGACTGTTTTGATTGCAACATATGCTTAGACTCAGCAAATGACCCTGTCGTCACTTTTTGCGGCCACCTGTATTGCTGGCCTTGCATTTACAAGTGGTTACATATTAAGAGTTCTTCCCTGGATGGTGTTGAGCAGCAGCCAAGCTGTCCTGTTTGTAAGGCTAGTGTTTCTTCAAATTCCTTGGTCCCCCTATATGGTCGTGGCAAATCGCGAACTGATTCAGAATCAAAGAAATCTTCTTCAGATGTTATTGTACCCCGTAGGCCACCTCCTGCTTCAAGTACATTGATTACTAATACTTCACATCAAAGCCAGCAAGTTAATCCTGACTTATTTCAGTCACAACCACAGTCCTTTAATCACCAGCGCCATTTCTCTGACCCTTATGGCAGCTATGGGGCCATGGCCTCGTCAAATCTTGGTGGTGCAGCAATGACACAAATTTTCAATCCCATGCTTGGAATGTTTGGAGAGATGATGTTTGCAAGAATGTTTGGGCCAGCAGGGACGAGTTTGTTTGCTTGTTCTTATCCAAATTCTAATATTGTCATGGGAAGTTATAACCACAGAATGAGAAGGCAGGAGATGCAGCTTGAAAAGTCTCTAAATAGAGTAACCTTCTTTCTTCTTTGTTGCATCATTCTATGCCTTCTGTTGTTTTGACCATGTCAGTTTTTCAGCTTTTTGTATATGTGTATAAAAACAAAAAGAAGCAATGGACATAATCAGATGGACATAGACGCTGTTAGAAATTTTGCTGGAAGCTCACTTTTCTAAGATTTCCCTTTGTCATTTTTGCTTG
This sequence comes from Omphalea diandra, assembly GCA_949677035.1. Taxonomy (NCBI): domain Eukaryota; kingdom Viridiplantae; phylum Streptophyta; class Magnoliopsida; order Malpighiales; family Euphorbiaceae; genus Omphalea; species Omphalea diandra. The sequence continues at coordinate 16,254 of CATIWR010092996.1, read as the reverse complement.
TTAATAATGTCATTCTTTACTTGGAAATTTCCATTATTACCATTTGGTGTCCCCTTGAGAACTACTGTTGAAGTTCGTGATTTTGCCTGTGTGCTGTCTGTATAAAATCTAAAGCACATAGGTTTTATGATCTTTCCTTCATCATTCTTTTGTTGGCAGACTTTTAACTCCTTTAAATGTCTGTTCCTTTATTTTCTGCCCTATAATTCTACTTTTCGAACGTGGCCTGCCCGCTGGTAGGTTGCTTGTTAATGTTGACAAATTCTGGTCTTACATAGTTGAAACCAGATAAGCAAGAATTCCTCCGGTCTGTATGAGACCATGAAAATGTAATATGCCTAGTGGGATCGTCTTCTTTGTATATTCTTCCCATTTTTAAATATTCACGTGTCATTTATTGATCATGTACTCTGTTCTCATGGATGTGAATTATTCATTCCTCGGAAAAGAAAAAAGGACAAAACAACAAAGAATATAAGATCTGATGTTTAATTTGGCTCAAAATGCTTTATTAAATTTAATAAGTACTTAGCAATTATGATCAATTTGAAATTTTAATTAAAATTAAATAATATGATTCATGATGTGGTGTATATGAAAAATTGAATTTTAAAACTAATGAGAATTATTGAACACATTATTCTTAAAATTTAATCTTATATAGATGACATATCATAAATTATGTCATTTAATTTTAATCAAAATCTTAAATTAGTTATAATCGTTAAAAATTTTGTAAAATTGACTAAATTTATCAAAATTAAAAAAATTAGATGTAATCATTAAAACATGTAAAGGTTTGAATTTTTTTTGACCGATAAGTCATCTAAAGAAGTATATTAATGTCTAGAAAGATTTAAACATGTTTGGGGGGGTAAATAGCATTAATAGTTATTGAACTTTGGTCATAACTCTATTTTAGCCATAAGTTTTAAAATTTATACAATTCGATCATTTAACTATTATAAAAATTCTATTGAAGTCTAATAAACTAATTTATGAATAATCAAACATTAAACTGATGTTGGGAACTCATATTATAAACTTATATTATTTTGAAATTCACAAACCACTCTGGTGTCAAATTTTTTCTCATAGTTAGATTCATATGAGTTAAGGTGAACCTTATATCAACTCAATATTAGTAGAAAAAAGTAATGTGAGAGTGATTGGTAGGACTATAAATAATATGGGTGACCAATCATATTGCTAGGTCATTAGTTTGGTACTCCATTGATAAAAAAAAATTATTGGACCTCAATAGAATGTTTATAATAGTTAAATGACTAATGTATAAATTTTAAAAGTCATAACTAACCCTAATAGAATTATAACCAAAGTTCAATGATCATTGGGGCAACTTACCTTATATTTGGGACGCATGCTAAGAAGTTGAAAGATTTGTGCCAGAATGGTAAGGGTTCATTTGCACCATGTTAATTCATGAGTTCAATTTGTCATCATTATAGACGTCTCAAATATAAGAGTGACATCTCGTGTCACGTTGTATCTAATTATGTCGTGAGATATGTATATAACATACAAATGCTTAATCTATACACGATCTGTTTAATTAATTGTGTCAAAATTTTCAACTTAACACGAACATATTTATAAAACATATTACATAACATATATAACTCATTTAATTAATCGTATTATAATGAATATTAACATGTTATGACACGAAAATGAGTTTAACTCGAAAACATATAGAAAAATTTTAAATATTTAATTTAACTAAAAAATATTTATATTTTGAGAAAATAGAGATTAGAGGTTAAAAATCTAAGCAAATATAAGGTTGGATTCAAAGATTTTTTTTTTTTTTTGAGGAAAAGTGATCAAATATATTAAAAAGAGCTATGAGCCAAAAGAATGTCAGCAGATACCAATGACAAAATAGAGCTAGGAACCCCTCCATCTCTCACACAATCTTGAGAAACCCAGGACGCATAATGAGCCAGAGTATCCGCCAAAATATTAGCAGACCGTGAAACATGACAAAACTCAAGGACATTTGTCTCAGGTGCGATTTCTAAAATATCATCATCTACTATGAGAGCCAAATACAGATCATTTGGGAGAGACCCATTTAGACATGCCACTACTGTTTTATTGTCACTTTCGATAATGCAGTTCGTCATATTATGCTCTCGCACCATTTTTAGGGCTCACAACAGGACAGAACACAGGAAGCTCCCGAAAGCAAAACCAGACCACTACTGTCGCGAACTACAAAACCTAAACCCACCAGAATTATCTTTGTACATTGTAGTGTCAATATTTATTTTAATAACACCTTCTTGAGGACAAACTCATCTACTTAGACCTTGAGGACTGTCTCGGTCATTGTCATCCCTTCCCCTTTGCTGACATTCCTGGATAAATGGCATTGCTTTCTGAATAATCTCTCGGCCATCAAAACGTTATGAGTTCAAGACAGCTCTATTTCTCACATGCCAAATTCCCCATAATATCGTACAAAATAACTAAGTGACTTCACTAGGGGCCGTTGAGATTGTAGATTTTAGCCAAAAGCTAGCACTCACCCCGTCCAACCAAGCAACATCCAACCTTACTGGGCTCACGTACCAAAGGCGGGCTACAACTTCACAAAACAAAAAGATATGATCCTGGATTTCGACTCCATTACCACAAATAAGACAAATTCCAGAATCTGGGACCCCCTTCTCGCAAGATTTGTCTTAGTGGGGAGCGAGTCAGTGCACACTCTCTAAACAAGGTGACGTACCTTCGGTGGAACATGTAACCCCCACAGCTTCTTCCAAACCGAATCAACACTACTACCACACGCTATTCCATAAGATTGCGTGGACTAGACAAGCGAAATTGCTACCTGGTATGTAGATTTGACAAAACGAACACCCGATTGTGCATGGCGCCAAACTAGAGAATCATTAGGGGAGCTATAACTAATCGGAATCCAGAGTATCCCCTTCACATGCTCTGGAAGAAAAATAGTCTTTATTAAGTCCATATTTCAGCCAACCCAATTAGCTTGAAACAAATCTGATACTAAGGCATTACTAGGCAAAGTGTTAACAGGAGTGACTACTCGACCGCCACAGCCGTTAGGAACCCATTTGTCTGACCATATATGAACCATTGCCCACTCTCCAAGCTAAGCCCTCTTTTAGAACATCTCTACCTGCCAGACTACTTCGCCACATGAAGCTGGCCAGTGAATCAAGCTTAGCATCCAGAAAATCCATCCTTGGGAAGCACTTTACTTTGAATATCTTAGAGGTAAGAGACTCTTGATTCTGTAACAAACGCCATGCCTACTTTGATAACATAGCTAGATTAAAGCAATAGAGATCTTTAAAACCAATACCGCCGGCATGTTTCGGTTTGGACATGACTTGCCAGTTTACCCAATGTATCTTTCGCTCTCCCTCATTGTAGCTCCACCAAAACCTCTCCATTGCATGTTCAATCTCCTTCCACATCCCCGCCAGAACCAAAGAATAACTCATAGAGCATGATGGAATTACCTAGATGACCGATGTTAACAATATCTCTTTTCCCGCCCTGGACAAGTACTTCAGTTCTTCATCTTTTTTTATGAACCGGTTCTTGATCATTCGAAATACCTCTTTTTTTGATCTGCCAATGATAGTGGGGAGTCCCAAGTACTTTTAATGATTTTCAACTGCTTTTACACCAACACAACTCTAAATACATCCCTTTTGTTATGCAGTGACATTTCGGCTTGCTGAAAGTTTTGACTTATCCAAGTTTATTTTCTGACCTGAAGCCAATTTGTACTCGTAAAGAATCTGGGCAATCTTCTCACTCTCTCGCACATTCGCTCGAGTGAATAGGATGATGCTATCATCAACGAAAAACAAATGAGAAACAGGAGGTTCTCATCGTACCACCTTGACTTCATGGATTTCGCTTCTCGCCTTCGAAGATCTGATTAGAGAGGACAGAACTTCTACACATTATAGGAACAAGTAAGGAGAAAGAGGATCCCTTTGTTGGAGACCTCATTGAAGATAAAAGGTCTCAGACAGGTGACCATTAATTAGCACAAAATAAGAAATAGTAGAGGCATTACCAAATCAATCCAACTAAAATCAAAACCCATTGCAAAAATAACACCTTGAAGGAAAGACCATTCTACCTTCTCATAAGCTTTACTCATATCTAACTTCAGAGCCATTGTCCGTTTCCTACCCTTAGTATGTCTTTCATAGAATGAAAAATTTTAAAGCAACTAAGGCATTATCAGTTATTAGCCTTCCTAGGATGAAAGCACTCTGTGTATCCAAAATGATACAGGGGAGAATTTTCTTTAATCTCTTGGCCATAATTTTGGTGATAAGCTTAAAAATAACATGACATAAACTGATTGGTCGAAAGTCTTTTGCTAACTCAGAAGATGAGATTTTTGGAATGAGAGTGATAGACATATGGAAAGACGATTGACTATGGTTAAGGACTAATAACATGGTAGAGATAATGTCATCACTTATAATGTGCCAAAAGTTTTAAAAGAAGATGGAATACATACAGTTAGGTCCTAGGGGTTTTGTCGAATGCATTTGTTTCAGAGCTTTCTACACTTCTTCCCTTATATGGTCTAATAAGGGCATTATTCATCTTAAAAGAAACCCTAGAGCCAATGGTACTCAACACCTTGTCCATATCCTGAGGTCGGATTAATGTGAAAAGAGATTTGAAGTAATCAATCACAACCTCAACAATCCAACCCTCCTCCTCATATCATATCCCTTTCTCATCCTGAATGCCCCATAATACAATTTTGTATTTCTGTCACCATCCCAAATCCAATTTACTCTAGATCTCTACCTCCACATCATTTCCTCCTGTTTGGGTAATAAGTCAAGACCACATGTAACCTGCTTAAGTTCCCTAATAATGGATTACACATATGGGCATGCTTGGAGGTATTTTAATAGATCCCTGTAAAGATGAATTTTTCATTTGACATTACCGAAAACTTCGTGGTTCCACTTCATTAATCTACTCCTACATTGATTAATTCTTTCCCCTAAAAGACCAAAATTAGCCATCCCTCAAACATCCTTCACAATATTCTCATAATCTTTATGAGTGAGCCATATTTTTTCAAACCTAAAGATCCTTCTTTTGTTTGAACCTATAGTGGCTTGAGAGATCCTTTTCAACCATAACAAAATCAAATGATCGAACTGGAATCTAGGCAAATGCGTAACTTTTGCTCTTGGGAATAACTCTTACCAACTGTCATTACAAAGGAATTTGTCCAATCGCTCTTGTATATTAGCAGAACCCACCTCACCATTCAACCATGTATATGGATACCCCTTAAAACCCATATCATTAAAAAAAAAAAAAAAATCTTCGATTATCTCCTTAAACTGATTCACACTCTTATCATGAACACCATTATCCCTTTCTTTTCTCATAGGACCATTCGATCTCATTAAAATCCTCCCGCACACACCCAAGGCAAGCCCTCCTTACTCCCTCAATTCTCTAATCAATTCCCAGGTTTTGGATTTTTTAGTTCCATCCGGCCAGTCGTAAATACCAAAAAAACCCACCCACCCTTATTTGCTCTTCTCAATACCTTCATAGAAATGTGAAGAGAGGAAAAATGCAGTATTTGCAGTTGAATAGCATCCTTCCATAAATGACATAACCCACCACTTATACTCCTACCACTACCAAAACAATCAACAACAAAACAATCAGAATAGTTAAGTTCTGTTTTTATTTTTTATATTTCAAAACTACATAACCTTGTCTCCATAAGAAAAACAAGATAGGGATCTTCTAAAATTATTTTCTAATGAAGCATTCCAATTGTTAGTGGGTTCCCAAGCCCCCAACAATTCCATACAAGAAGTTTCATGGGTGTCGGCAGGGTTGGTGACCAGCCCTTGCCATTGACAATTCAGATTTAAATAGATTATTTAAAGCCATCTTCTTCATCCTTTTTGGGGAAATTTCCATGGAAGAATGAGAACTAAAAGCCTTTCTTTTGCCCAAATTAACCTCGGTAAGATTTGTCGCACCCGTCAACCTTCTAACAGCATTCAATATCTTCCTTCGGGCACTGAGTTTTAGATTTTGTATCTCAAGTTGTCTAGATCTTTCTGAGCAATCCATGGTTCAACCATTGATAAGCAAAGTTTTGAGTTATTTGTAAATGGTGGATTGATGATTGGGGTGTCAAGTGTGGTCGGCGGAGGAACATGATTAGTTCGCATAGGCTGGGAAAACGAGTTCATGTGGGAACAGCTTTTGTCATGGGATTATGAGGCATGTCAACATAACTAAAAGGGCATGGGAGTTGACTTACTAGACTAAAAAGACGTGTACCATTGAGGGATTTTGTTTGGCCAAAGGTATAGCTATGTTCGGGCAGGTCCTTTTAGGAGAGGGTGTTGTGTTCATTCGGATTATTATTCATAGCTTGAGGCTGACTTGAGGATGGCATTTGTTTATTAGGTTTTTTCTAGACGTGTAGCTCCTTAATATGGGACAACAACTTTTCCACGACATGAGTAGATATAGTAGAAGTGACTTAGTGCCCATCATTCTCACTCTACATTTGTCTTGAGATAATTGTCATGTGCTAGCTTCATGATTCTACCTTCCCTTCCAATCAATTATTTTTCTTTTAATTGCCTAAAAATAGCTCTCCTTAAACCACTCTATTCCACTTTACTCAAATGTGGAGCCAAAACTTGAGCTGCCTTCCATGAAGATGCCCAAATCAAAACACCAAATGAGAGAGAACCCTGATCAAGATTCCTTTTACTGTACTCCTCACTTAGACTCTCACAGTCTTCCATCGTGTGACCTAAGCAGCCACACACATAACAAAAAAAGGGAAGTCATTCATATTTGAAAGCTATCCACATGAACTGTCCAGTATAAAAGGAAATCTGAGTGCCTCTCTTTAATGGTTTAGATACATCCACTAAAACTCGCACACAAACTAATCTTTTAAGAACACCCAAATATTTTTAATCAATCTTAAGTAATGGCCTTATCTTCTGGATAATGGTCTCAATAATTGACTTATTTCGTCCTTATAGAGGCAAATCATAAATTATAACCCAAAATGGGGAGGTAATAAACTGCATTTGGGAAGGTTGTTCAAACCAATTTGTTTCTTTCAACACCATAACATGCTTTTTGAAGTAAAAATTGGAAAGAAAAGATGTCCTTCGCAATCTCCCTTGCCTCCATCGCTTTTGAAGGTCTTCATAGTTTTTGCATCATGTTTAAAAGGGAAAAAGAGTTAAAATTATGTGTGTCACATAACTTCCTCACCAAACAAAGAGATACATCAGAATTGACGTGAATGAACCTCTTAAGGACTAAAATAATCTCATCTTCCTCCTCAGACTGGATAACAACTGCCTATTGCATGTAAAACTCTTGTAAGTGCACAAATCACTTCAAGTAATATAGTGAAGAGTAGAAATCGTTCCCATGAAGATCGAATTTTACAAATACCAAGGAACTAAATTCTCCTATTATCTTGCAACCGAATGAGAAAAGAATAATTAATCTAAAAATATAGAAATTCTAAAATAATTAGTAAAAATAGAATTTAAATGAAAGAAAGACTATATAAATTATTTCTAAGGAATTTGGGTTTACTACAACACTCTTCCTTAATTACACCAAGGGTTTTTGTTTCTCATATGAATGGGTTACTCTTTGAAGATGGATTTTCTAAATTATCCAATAATCTCTCTCAAGCAAAATTAAGTCTATTGCTATTGAGATTGTGCTTACTCTCGTGGTCACAAAACTCATTAGCAATGCATTATGTTCTTTGAATATTCTGTTAATATCTCTAGAGATAAAAAAAAAATAATACTCTCGTGATCTTAATTTTCTAGTTTAATGTGTTATGACTAACCTTAGACTTCCATTTTCGCTCCATGATCTAGGATCTCAAGCTTTGCATATATGTGTCATTCATATACATAAGTCAATTACGCTCAAATACATTAAATCAGAGGAACCCAACACAATGAAAATAAGATCTCTTCATATAATCATAGAAAAGTATTGGGCTTTTGGACTAATCCTTAAAAGTAAAGAATTAGTTCATTCTAGAAATAAAAGAAAAACAAATATGAGAAAATCCATTGAAATTAGAAGAATAATATCCCAAAGAAAAAGAATCTTGTTCTCAAACAATGAACCTTAAGAAAAAATCTCTATCATCTCTTAAAATTCTCTCACAAATTTAATGTCGATGATACATTTGATTTTCTCTCCTCAAATTAGCCTTTTTTTTTTTTAAAATTCTAGAATGAATGCCCCAATAGGGTCTCTTTACTGCTTAAAAGAAAACCCTCTTTTGCATTCACAAATCTGTGTTTGCAGATTTGCATGGCTCGTTGTATAGGCCATACAACTACCCTACACTTATCTGTTAAACTGAAAATGCGCTGCTGACTTGGTAAACTCTGTAGCCCTACATGGTCTAATGCCTAAACCCTACAATAGTCCATACAACTTTATTGGAATACATAATTGAGCTTCTTTTCAAGAGATCCCTATATAAGCATAAAAGACATATAAAATGAGCTTATTCCAGAATAAAAACACTATGAAAACTAGAAAAATTCCTAAATCCTAACATAGAAATATATGCTAAAAGAATTTCTATCAAACTCCCCCAAACATAGAGTTTTGCTTATCCTCAAGCAAAGGAAGAAATCAAATAAGAGAATTTCTCAATTCAAAAAATTACAATCCATTAGACCTAGAAAAATTCCATAACAAACCAAACAATCAAAACTCACAAGGTAATTTAGAGTATTCAATACCATTTTCAAAATCTTGCACGTAATTCTAAGTATAACCAAGAAATCACAAAAAATACAATACACCTTTTTCTTCTTATATGCAACTAAAAATCAAATATATTACATAATCTTTTCCTCAATTAGTACTATACATAATTCCATAAGGAAGAGCACACAATGAATCTCAAATAATGTAATTGTTCAATCAATTAAGGATCAAAAGATCTTTATTGGCTTGTAATGTGGCTAAGAGCTAATGGTTTGCCAAGGGAAAGGATAAAAGGTACAAGTAAAAGAATCCCAAGAATGAAAAATAATCAAATAATAGTACAAATTTCCATATGTTCTAAAAAAAATTTCCAACACTTATCAAACCCTCTCTTCCTGTTTCCTCAATCAACAATCACTCACTTGTCATAATTTCACACAAATCTTGAGAGCAAATTGTTAACATAATGCTTTTTTATGCAATTGTGAGCTCTAACAATTCATAAATTGAAACTCAAAAGAACTTCATAATTTTTAGTTTGTTTTTTTGAAACAAAAAATCTAAATTTAATAACCAACAACTTATAAAGATCAAAGTATTACATGTTTCCACATTTTCTTCCATATATCAAACACTTGCAATTTATGCTCAAGTATACATATAAGAAAGAACTTTAACTTTCTCAACAAACACATAATGGAAACTCTAGCATTACTTGAAAAGAAATTAAATCCTAGAATTCTCTTGAAGCATAGGCCATAATGTGGGTTATATGGTAAAGTTAAACGTACCAAGAAAAAGTTTTATATACACTTTTAAAGTGTATTTCAAGGCTCAAAGAGGGTCCAAGGGATAAGAAATATTAAAGGTAAAGATATGGCTAAATAGGCTAACATAATGAATGCTTAAATCATTTTCTTAATCAAATGTGAATTAATATTTTGCTTCAAAAAATTGCATGCCTTGTTTTAGAATTAGTGAAATTTTTTTAACAAACTAATATGCAAATGCTTGAATTTAAACAAGCAATCATTTCCTAGTATAAATGATTCAAACAAATTTCTTAATTAAACTTATCCAAGGCATTTGGTTAAATTGTTGATCAAATTTCCTCAAACATCTAAATTTCCAAATAAGAGAGTCATGCATAATTTATCCTGAGAATTTAAACAAATCCAACTTTTCACAATACATGCATTGATTAATACTCCAATTTAAATTCTTCTTCACTATTGAACAAATAATTACTCTAACAAAGTTGAATCACAATGACAAAAGAATGATTGAAATATAATTAAAGAATGCACTAACTCATCTATTAACAAAAGAATTCTATAAATTCTAAAAAGAAATTTCAATTATATACCCCTTCCCTAAACTTAAACACAAAATTGTCTTCAATGTTAGAAAACAAAGAAAAATAAAAAGCTCAAAATAGTGCACTCCCCTGGTGGGTATAACCATTGAGTCATGTGTTGGTTGGTTTTGTGCATGATGATTCTATCTATTCCTTTCCATTATTGTGTTTGAGTTCATCCTTCATCAAATAAGAAGCTTACATTAGCATGTTGAAGAAATTTAAAAACGAAAAGTAAACAACAATGAACTTGGATTTGACAGATATGAATAGTGATGCATGGGTAATGCTTTAGTCCATGCACTTGAAAATTTCATTCCAACTGCATGTTTGTTGTTTGCTTCTATCCCAAAACAACCAAAAAATCATTTCTTGCAAATACCATGCATAACCAATTTTGTCACAGTTGTGAGGAAAATTTCTTTCTATTTCACACTTTTCAAAATTGAGACAGAATCAAATATGAAACTACAGATTTCATCTTACTCGCTTTGCAACAACTATTCCAAACATCCAATATTTGCGTAAACTAAAGTTACAATTGTAACTTTGAATAGCATAATAGTAACTAAATTAAATTTTTGTTTGGAATTCCTTTCATTAATCTCATGAACCATAAACAACCTTTAAGCATCATATGTAACATAATATATTTTAAAACAAAGTCCCTATTATCCACAAGTCTATATCTGTTACATATACACGATTACACTAAATTTCTGTTCGCGACCCAACTCTATAGTCCATTTGCAAAATGACCTATCCAGACATCATATTTATTTCACTAGTTTCTTCTCATAAATAAAATATCACAATGAATTCACAACTAGAACAACTAAGTACATGTCAACCTTTTTGTTCTTTATCTCATTTGCCACATCTTTAGTAAAAAAAAAAAAAAAACTTTAGTGACAAAATTTTTGCCAAAATAAATTAAATCTCGCATTCACATAGAAATTTCAACCACAAAGTTCACAACAGAAATGACATTTTATGAACTTGAAATTCCAGCATGTCCTTGCAAAGTCACAATCAAAATATGTCCAAAAATTTATATCTTAATACTGATTGGACTTGTAACACAGTAGAACTATTCCACAACCCATAAAAAAGAAACACAATATCCACAATAAAAGAAAATAAAACCAATTGTTCGAAAATGAAACTCAAAGTAATTAAAAACATTAAATCACTTTGCTAGCTAGATGATGGTGGTATGAATACCATGAAAGCATAGAAAGCCTCAAACTGTTCCTGCATTGCTCAAAATATATATCTTCATGAATTGGCGTATACTAACCTCCCTTCTTTTTACAGATTTAGGCTTGTCATAGATAAGAGCAATTGAGGTACTTGATCTTTGTTGTTGGTAATATTTTGCATTCCTTGTATCTAAAAATTTGATAAGCCACTGTGACGACAACAACTACGAACCCAACCATTATTTTACCACTTGAGGCTATGACTACTGCCATAAGGTGTTGAAATGTCCAAACACCCCAATTTGGCATTCTTTTCTTCTCCACACACCATAAAAAAAAAATCATTTTTGGATATCAAACTTATGTTCTCAGCCTTCACAAATAGTGTATAAGTTAGGAGCTGGTGAAAATATCGGAATGTAAGACTCTTAATTTTATGTGATTTAGAGTGCTTTGTTGTGAAAGTTGACTCCTTGGTTATGATTTGCTCCCTAAATTCCTTTTTTTTGTATTCTGGAGATGGCGTTTTGAGTACTTCTTCAAGGAAGCCAAAAATAAGGTTTAAGAAATCAAACAGGACCTTTTAACTCTCTCCAAATAACTAAAAAGTAAACCATTTTGGTTGATTGTTCATTCAAAGGTGTCCTAGGGCTACAGTACTTAGAAATTCTAGGGTAAAGTCAACGTATGTTGGAAGTGTCATCTCAGTGAATTGATGGAGCCTACCCTATTTAGCATATAGTCCACATCCTACTTTAGCTAAAGTGTGCCTAAGGTCTTGCCACAGTAAAATTTGTTTGCTTTAAAACCATGTCGCTGCAAATTCTTGTATCTTGGTGCCTGTGTTTCATCAATGAACTTGAGGTTTGGTGTGAATAGCTCTAGTGGTGGCAGTGGTAGTGGTATATCGAAGTATGAAGAGGATTGATTTTTTTAGTATGAGGTTGATGGAGACCCATTTTCATAGGCCCTTTTCTTTACGGCTTGCTTGTATCTAGTCATTGTGAAAGATGGTTGTAAAAGACAAAAAAATCAAATGAAAGGTATAGGTGGTTTGTTTTATAAGAGGGATAGGGAGAATGTGGTTATGATGGGATGAAAACATGATAAAAATGGGGTTTAAGATTTTGAAAAGCATGGTTAATGTGGAGAGAATGTAGTGTTCGGGAATTGGGTTGTTGGTAAATGGGGGGGCCATGTTGTGGCGGTTGAGGATTAGAGGAGCGTGGGTGAAGTTTAGGTCTTTTGGAAGAGGAGGGAGGGTTCTTTTAGGGTTTAGTGGAAGAAGATGAGCCATTTTAAAATTTCAAATTCTTTTTGGTCCATGATTAAAACTCATCTCATCTATTAATATTCTAGAGCCCAACTCCATTAAAATAGATCTCTATGAACATCTATTAGCCTAATTCAACAACTTAGCCTAAATTTGACTCATCAAAGCCCAATTTGTATCCTTTTAAGCCTATCATATCCCAACTATTCCTTCATGTCTTTTACTTACATCTCAACTTTGCATTTCTTGCATGGCCCATGCAAACATGTTTGTAACAAATATTTTGTTAAATACCTGTAGTTAATAAAATTAAACTAAAATTAAAATCAACTTAATTAAAAATGAATTATAAAATAGTAGTGTACCAAAATTAAATTCAGAAAAATTAACTAAATTTTTTACTTTAAAATTAAAATTCTACTATACCTAGTAATTAACTAAGCAATTTATGTAGCAATTAAAGTAAATAACTGAAATAAAAGTTGAAATGACTAAAATTTATTAGGTTGCCTTACAATAAACACTTGTTTATAGTCATTAGCTCGACTTTCCTTAAAATTCACTTTACTAGGGCATTTAGGAGAATAATTTCTCCTGCTTACACTGTCTCTCCACAGAAGTAAGGCTTCACTCACTATCCATTCACTTTACATGTATTTCCATCTACTTCTTTTAATTTTATAGCTCCATGCAAAAATATTTGCACCACTGTAAATGGCTCAGACCAACGTGATTTTAGCTTCTCAGGAAAGAGTGTCAGCCTAGAATTGAATAATAACAACTATTGTCCCACTTCAAATGAATACTTATGAATTTTCTTATCATACCAAAGCTTAGTCATATCCTTGTAAATTCTGGCACTCTCATAAACATTAAATCAAATTTTGTCTAACTCATTCAATTGAAGTTGACTTTTCTATCAGGCATTATTGATATCAAAATTCAAAAGTTTGATGGCCCAGCATGCCTTATGTCCTATTTCATAGGAAGGTGGTAGGCCTTCCCAAAAACTAGATGGTAGGGAGACATGCCCAGGGGCATTTTGAAAGCCATTTTATATGCCTATAATGCACTGTCAAGCTTATGTGACCAGTATTTTCTTAAAATTGACACTATCTTTTCTAAAATTTATTTCAGCTACCTGTTGGAAATTTCTACTAACCTACTTGTATATGGGTGATAAAGGGTGACGATCTTGTGAGTGACTTTATATTTCTCAAGCAAGATTTCAAACTGCCTATTATAAAAATGAGTTTCACCGTCACTTATAACAACTTTAGGCACTCCAAATCTTGAGTGAATCTCTACATGAACCTAGTCACTACCTTCGCTTCATTGCTAGGAGAGGCAAGAGCCTCAACTCATTTAGACATATAATCAATAACAACTAAGATGTAGTGATGCCCATATGATAGAGAAAAAGGCCCTATAAAATCAATGCCCTATACATCAAATCATTTTACCTCAAGAATATTATTCAATGGCATTTCTTAGTATCTGGATTTGTTTCTTGCCCTTTGGCAATAATCACACGAATGCATAAATTTCCAAGTATCTTCAAACATTTTTAGCCAATAGAAACCAATGTTTTGGTAGTGCTACAATGTCCATTCCTTTCTAAGGAATGATAATGATTAAGAATGCCATGAACTTCTTCCTTTGGTACACACCTTCTAATGTGACCATCATCATAATGTTTGTAGAGAAATGGTTCCTCTCAAAAGTAATTTCTACAATTTGCCAAGAACTTCTTTTGCTGGAATGACATGTCAAGAAGCAAAATTCCACTCATAATATAATTCACAATGTCTGCATACCAAGGTATGCCATTGTTAAGTATAAATAGTTGTTGATTCCTTGATTTCTAGAATGCTAATTTCATCTTTTTAAGACTAAATTTGTGGTAAATGATGGATAATAACATTATTAATCCCTTTGTCGTAACATATTTCAAGGTTGAATTCTTGTAATAATAGTACCTATCATATGAGATGAGGCTTGACATCTTTTTTGCTCAATAGGTTCTTTATCGTAACATGTCTATGGGTACAATGACCTTATAACCCACTAAATATGATCTGAACTTGTTGAATGCATACTATATGCGTAACAACTTTTTCTTCATAGTAGCATAATTTATTTGAGCTTCATTGAGCATTGTGTTAGCATAATAAATCACATGCATTTATCTATCCCTTTTCTAGCCCAAAATAGCTCTAATGGCAAAATCACTCACATAGTACGTGAGCTCAAATGGTTGGCTCCAATATGGCTACTATGATAGGTGCCAAAGTTAAGGCATTCTTCAACATATAAAAAACATCCAAATATTCTCAGTCAAAATTAAATACAATATCTTTATTAGGCAAATTGCAAAGTGCTTTTATAATTTTTGAAAAACACTTAACAAAGCAATGGTAAAACCTTACGTAACTAAAAAAACCTTCACAATCCTTTGACAGATGTAGGTAGGCATATTCTCAATCTCTATCTTTGCCTTATCCACCTCAATACCTCTGGAAGACACTTTGTGACCATGCATCACACCTTCTTGTACCATAAAATGACATTTCTCCTAATTCAACACTAAATTTATCTTTTCACATTGCTACAAAATCATGGAAAGATTAGCTAAACATGCATAAAAAAAATCTCTAAATAATAAAAAATCATCTATAAAAATTTCCATAGTTTTGTTAACAAAATCATTAAAATGGCCATTATGCACCATTGAAATATAGTCAATGCATTGCATAATCCAAACAACATTCTCCTAAATGCAAATATGCCATAAGGACAGGTGAAGGTAGTTTTCTCTTGATCTTTTTGATCAATAAGAATTTGATTATACCTAGAGTAACCATCTAAAAAGCAATAATAAGCATGGCCAGCAAGTGTTTCAAGCATCTGATTTATGAATGACAATGGAAAATGATATTTACGGGTGGCCTTATTAAGCTTATTATAATTTATGCACACCTTCCACCTGGTAACTATTCGTGTGGGAATTAATTCATTTTTCTCATTGGCAACTGTGGTCATCCCATCTTTCTTTAACACAACTTGCACAGGACTCACCAATAGGCTATTGGATATTGGGTAAATACCCGCATCCAACAGTTTTAAAATTTCAGCTCATACCACCTCTTTCATATTAGGATTAAGTATGCAAATGGAAGGGCCAATCCCCTAATATCACTAATGGTCTATCTATGGCTCCCATCCTTTCTCTTAACTCCTTCAACAACTTTTCTTCCTACAATTTAGCTAAATGTGCTAAAATTATCATAAACAAAGTTTAGTTTTATCCAAGAAATGTATACCTTAAATGAAGAGGAAGAGGTTTTAGCTCCAAAATTAAAGCTTTTTATATGAAAGGGGAGGGGGGGGGGGGGGGGGGGGGGGGGGGAAAGGAAAAGGTTATCAAGCAAAGATTAAGGTATGCTAAAGACAGAAGCAGCATCAAAACCTTTAATCCTTCCTCACACTTAAAACATATATTATCCTCAATGTAGTAAAAAAAAGTCATCCAAAAAGAAAAATTTAAAATTAAAGAAATAAAAATTGAAGGGTAAAGGGTAAAGGAAACTTCCTTGAATGGTGAGCTTTTGTGAGAG